>SEYY01014765.1:47500-82500 GCA_009176605.1 Armadillidium nasatum | reverse complement strand
TATATATATATATATATATATATATATATATATATATATATATATATATATATATATATATAATCATTGCTGGCACTTGGCACTCACCCACATTGCCATTATATAGGGTCATTTGAGCCAACCTAAATTCAATCTAAAAATAAAATATGCCTCGTTCTTTCCTTTTATAGAAGTTTCGTTTGAATTTAGAAGAAAATTTTCTTTACTCATTTTTATAAAAGTTTACCTTGCAATATAAATTTTGCTTTAAAGAAAATGGATGTTTATTAGAAACTTCTTTAGTATTTAAGTTTTATTTTTATTTATTTATTTTTTTAATAATTATTTTTCTTTTCTTTTCTTTTTTTTTTTATTTCTTTGCAGACCACGAAAATCAGTCTATGCTTATTACGTAAGTCGTTTAGTTCTTTGGTGTTTTTTTTTTCTTGTTCTTGAATATCTTTAAATATTCTTGAAAAAGGATAAATTATAATTTCGTTATTGGGCAACGAAAATTAAATTTTTTTTTTTTTTTTTTTTTTTTTTTTTTTTTTTTTTTTTTTTTTTAACATTTTTGAAATTCATTTCACTTAGTATGGGAATATGGATGGAGGATGAAGCACATGCATACACACATACATACACACACACACACGCATATATATATATATATATATATATATATATATATATATATATATATATATATATATATATATATATATATATATATATATATATATATATATATATATATATATATATATATATATATATATATATATATATATATATATATATATATATATAATTGTGGGTGGAGGCCAAGTTCTTATATATTTGAATACATATTCATGTGAAAGTTTTAATATATTATGAATGAATAAATGAATATTGTTAATTTATGTAATGTTTAAGTAATTTACAAATATTCACCATTACATATCTTATTTTTATAACTACTAACACTACCGAACGTGTTGAAACCCGAATCCTACATCACCACTTACTTGTTAAACCTTTACCCCATTGTGTCCTATTCATTACGTAGTGGCGAGTCTGGTGCAGGCAAAACCGAGAATACCAAGAAGGTAATTCAGTACTTTGCCAACGTTGCTCGACCTACTTTCAAGAAGGATGGGAAGGAGGGATCGAAGGAGAGCAAAGAAGCCAGTGCTATGAAGTTCAAAACGGGAGTAAGTCCCAAAATAAGACTTGGGTCACCTGCTTCATGCACAAAGATGTATATTAGGCCTAATCTTTGTGTAATACATTTGTTAATATTGTGAAGCTATTATCGTAATAAAGCTACGTTGGATAAATTTTAAAATTATTGTATTCTGTTCACTGCTTGCTTTGTCGATTGTATATTAGATAAATTACTGTATGTCTATTTCTCGTATTGTCTATTTTGTTTGTCCTATTTTGTTTTTCATTCTCAGTCTACCTCATCTATTATATAATTTTAAAATAATCAACCATTATAACTACTCTCAATCATTAACAGGTAGTTAGTGTACTACCCCGTTCTAATCTTTGCTAATGTACAGTATCACAAACAAGGCGGAGGGTTATATGTATGTGTTTTCCTAAGCTTTTTATGCTAATTTGTACTTATGCTTTAAATTATGGCTCTTCTAACACAGCGGTGAATCTGGTGCTGGTAAAACTGAGAACACCAAGAAAGTAATTGCGTACTTCGCCAATGTCGGCGCCTCCACCAAGAAGAAGGCTGAAGATGAGAAGAAACAGGTAATACATTTTTTTTAGAACCTTTGGAAATCCTGCTACAGGAATCGACTCTTGGCAGTGCAGTTATTGTCCTTGTGATAGTCAAGATTATGATTTTTAAGTGAGCAGTAAATATATAAACAAACTGCTCACTTTGTTTATGTCAAAATGTGAAAATCTTTACTTGGACTAAAGATATTGTATGATTTCAGATTACCTAAAATATATATATATGAATATATGTATTCCCTTAAACATCAGAATGAAATCTGATTTTTAATGGTAAAATACTTTCACCCCCCCTCCTTACCTTTTATGAAGAGAGAAAAAAATCAGAACTAAATCTGAAAAAAATATCCTTCATGTACCTTTATTATTATTATTATTATTATTATTATTATTATTATTATTATTATTATTATTATTATTATTATTATTATTATTATTATTATTATTATTATTATTATCCTGCTCCTATTCAGTTTAAAAAACAAAGAAAGGGTGATTGATACCTTTGTGAGTGGTTGTGCAAAAAATAAGCTAAAGTTTTGAAAATTTGCTTAAGTTTTTTTTTCTCATTCGCTTGATTTTCTCTTGCTTTTTGCCCTTCTTCTTTTGCATGTTGTTTTACCCTCTTTTCGGATTTCTGTCTACGATTGTTTGTTTTTTTTTTTTTTTTTTTTTTTTTTTTCCCCGTAGCATCTTTCTTTAGGTATATAAGATTTCCCATTAAGTTGATATATGAATCACTATATATATATATATATATATATATATATATATATATATATATATATATATATATATATATATATATATATATATATATATATATATATATATATATATATATATATATATATATATATATATATATATATATATATATATATATATAATAAGAGCATTTGCTAGAGATTTTTGGGGTAGATGTTTAATTCTCTTATATGCTACAGACCTTGGAAGATCAAATCGTACAGACCAACCCAGTATTGGAAGCCTTCGGTAACGCCAAGACTGTGAGAAATGACAACTCTTCCAGATTCGTAAGTCGAATAAAATAATATTTTTTCACTGTGATAAAATTGTCTTAAAATTTAGGTTCCAAAATTTTTTTTATAAAATAAAGTTCGAAAATCATATAGAAGTATTTTTCGAAAAATTTCTTATTCTCATAAAAGCAAAATATTTTTTTTATTTTGAGTTTATAAATCTTTTAACATAATTATCATTATTCTTAGGGTAAATTCATCCGTATTCACTTCGGTGCTTCTGGCAAGTTGTCTGGAGCTGATATTGAAGTATACTTGCTCGAAAAGGCTCGTGTAATCTCCCAGCAGCCCCTTGAAAGATCCTACCATATCTTCTACCAACTCATGTCCGACCATGTTAAATGGGTCAAACGTAAGTTAATAGACCTGTTAATTGATTGTTAAGTTAATTGATTAATACATGTTAGTTTATATGGTTCTTCTATACATTTGTAAATGGGTCTTCTATAACATTTTTATCAAAATTTTTTGTTAGTACCAAAAGGATGATTTTTACGTCACTTCCCAATGTATTGTGTATGATTTTGTGGCTCAAGTGTAATTTGTATTTTTTTCAGTGCATTCGAATATGATCCTTATATCTTTGTTGTATAGATTCAAACATGTTTTTCAGTGTCTTCAAGTATGGTTCGTATGACTGTTGTATAGATATACACATTGTTCTTGTATGACTTTTACTTGTTTTGAAGTTCTTCTAAGATTATTCCCTTGTGATTCTTATATAATTCTTTTATTACTTTTATAAGTGTAATTCTTAATAGTTTTTACATTCTATAAGAATCACAATTAAATAATTGTTATTTTTTAATAATTTAGAAATTAGAGTGATAGATAATACATAATATATTTAAAAGCCAGAAGTAAATAGTTTATTATCATTATTATTATTATTATTATTATTATTATTATTATTATTATTATTATTATTATTATTATTATTATTATTATTATTTTTATTTAATGAGTTTTTTTTTAGGTATTAATTTTAAGTTGGTTACTTTCAAAATCTTAAAGAGCGAATAGGAAGACAATTTTTCTGCTTGACAATATTTTATTAATAATAATCTTTGTTATTTCTCATTATTATGGAGATCACTTGTAGGAAATTGCAGTTCGACAACGTTAGCATTTCTTCTTGAAACCACAATATAATATAGTTCCTCAAATCAAATGTTTTTATTGGAGCTCGTTTTCAAGGTAGTTCATATAAAAATAACAATAGCAGAAGATATATTTCCCCTTATACTAATTAATTTGAATTTAATTGTATAATTTTTGTAAGTAATATATATAATATATAAGTCGTTTTATCATTGTAATTAAAAAAAAATGATGTTACATTTCTGCAGCAATTTGTAGCCTATCTGACAATATTCATGACTACTATTATGTCAGTCAAGGCAAAGTAACAGTTGCCTCTATTGATGACGCTGAAGAAATGGATTTCACGGACGTAAGTCAACAGGAAAAAGGGGCCGCTAATATATATATATATGACAACGCATGTTAATAGCTGATATAATAAAACAAATTTCAAAGGGTTAATACTATCACGTAGTTTACAAACAATAATATTTATGTTTACATTAACGCCACTTTTAAACATGCATTTGCGGCTTTATTTATGTTCTATTTTTTTTATTAGCAATTATTTTTGGCACTGTCCGTCTCTGAACAATGAAATCAATTTTGCGAATATTAATACTATAGATTTAAGTAATAGTTGCACGGTAGTAGAAGGTAAATATTTTAAAGCATATTTTTGTATACATAACAAAATGACTGCAATTTATGTATGTACTTTGCGCTTACAGCTACACACACTCTTTTATTTTAGTTTTCATTGTTTTCAGAAAAAGGAGAAAATGAGAGCAGAAATATATATATATATATATATATATATATATATATATATATATATATATATATATATATATATATATATATATATATATATATATATATATATATATATATATATATATATATTTAAAAATCTTTTTTTCCCCTCCTATTTTACAAATGGAAATTGGACTTTATGAAAAATTAAATGCTCATGACTTGACCACTTTGCATTGGAAATTTCTTATCTTTTAATCTATATCCTCTGTCTTATCACCTGCACTTGACAATTCAATTGCTTTCAAACATTTATAAAATATCTGGACTTTAATCATTGTATACTGATATCCTTTTGTCCTGTATTCTCTGCAAATTGTTCTTTTTTCCCTACATTCTCTGTAATCTGTCCTTTTTCACTACATTTTCTGTAATTGTCCTTTTTTTCCTACATTCTCTGTAATCTGTCTTTTTTTCCCTACATTCTCTGTAATCTGTCTCTTTTTTCCCCTACATTCTACCTAAACTCCTTTAAACACTTAAATTCATTTCTCTTTCACTTTCCTCCTTGAATATTATTACCTTTCAAACTATTTTTAAAACTAAAATAGCTATTTCTCTCTGACGACATCTATGACTATCACTACGTGTCCCAGGGTAAAATTTCTGTGGCTTCTATCGACGATGGTGAGGATATGGACTTCACCGATGTAAGTTCGTTTCAAACTCTAGGACTAATTGACCCCCAATTGAAACATAAATATAATTATCCATATTTTCACTTAAAATAATATTTCATCTTGAAGAGTATAATATTCAATACTTTTAAATTCAAAGTAAACAAATAAATTATCATAAATAAATAAATACATAAATTATCAGTAACCAAAAAAAAAAAAATTATTGATGAGCTAATTTGAAATTATAAATTAAAATTTATGCAAAATTATCAACATATTGCCATAAATTAATATTGATTAGTCATTATCAGCAAAAAATTTTTTTAATAACAATAATTGTTGAATATTATGCCCTCACACTTATTAACTGTTCTGTTTTCCTGTTTTCAGTGAATTCAGTTCGGTGGAGTTAAAAACATTATACATGCCCAATTTAAACTATTATTATTATTATTATTATTATTATTATTATTATTATTATTATTGGTGGTTTACTTTTCTGATAACCATTTCCGTTCTTTTTCTGTTTTTAATCACGTGAATCCATCACAGAGGTAATTGGGGTATAAGCAGGTATTAATTATTTTACTGAACTACTTTTGGAATATATGTTTGTATACGTCTGTGTATTCTGTATCTTAAGGTATTATTTTGTCTAAGTTGTTGTTATGTATTGGAATAGGGTTTTCAGGGCTTGATCGCAGTTTTTAGTAATAACCTTCTAGTGCTTATTAAGATATCTGAAACTATTTTCGAAACGGTTGAATGTTGTATGCCATTGCATACTAATGTTTTCTTCCAGTTTATTGTTATCTTTTTCTCTTTATTTGCATCCTATCAGCTATGTGCTTGTTGTCCGATGACATCTATGATTATTTCTATGTATCTCAAGGGAAGATCACTGTCGCATCTATTGATGACGCTGAAGAGATGGATTTCACTGATGTAAGTCTGATCTATAATGAAATATAGGTCAGAAAATGGAAAGAATGTGACCTCCTGAAAAAAAAAAACGAATATTTTATTAATTACTGAAATATTGAGACGAAAATATTTGGTCCTGTTGACGCTCTTACCTACCATATCCCAGATAATTTTAGATACGTAGAAATATGTACTGAAATTTCTGCATGAAGATGAAAAACTGGAAATACAGTAGAATCATCGCTTTTACCCTGTTTATAAATTTTTTTTTTTTTTTTTTTTTGTCAAGTTCAATGTACAAATTGAACTGCTTACAATAACCCAACCTTTCATCTTAGAGATGAAAGAATGAGTTCTTTGTAAGAAAAATGATTCCTATATTTTATATCCATGAAAGCTCATTGAAGAGTATTTAATGCCAAAAAATACTTCCCCCAATATTATTTCAAACCTTCCGATCCTTTTTATTACTTTTACTTTAATAAGTGTGCCAGGTGTACACTCTAGGAAAAGACAAGAGTAGCTTTTTTGCCTTTTCATTTTCCAAAATAAAAATCTACAGCATATTTTAACATAAACAGTGTAAAATATGCATTTTAATTCGTTTTGAGACCAGGATCTTTAAACTGGGACTTTAAATTTTTAGTTTTATACACTTGTTCGTCAGGTGTGGTAAATGATTCCACATCCTCTATATATATATATATATATATATATATATATATATATATATATATATATATATATATAATATATATATATATATATATATATATATATATATATATATATATCTATTATAAAGCAACCTTTTGTTTCTTTACCTCAAAAATTTGGGACATATGACCCCAGTTATTCCCTTTTACCTTTGAAGTTTAATTCGATCCGTGTTGTTTCTTTAACATATATATATATATATATATATATATATATATATATATATATATATATATATATATATATATATATATATATATATATATATATATATATATATATATATATATATATATATATATATATATATATATATATATATATATATACAAAATATCATTTCAATATAATTTATTTATAAATCCTTTGATTTGAAAGGTGTTGACTTTGTATATTTTATTTTCAAATCCTCCCTAAATTAATCCATTTTATTTATTTTTAATGATTGTTATTGAAAGAAGTTGCCCCTTGCAGAGCTTATTATTATTTAATTCATTTCTAAATTTTTTTGAATTTGAGTTTGAACTTGTAGAAAAATATTTTAAAAGCTTCCCTTATTTAATCTATCTTATTTACTTCTAAATCCTTGAGTTTGAAAAAGGTTTCCCTTAACTTTATTTAAAGCCTTTCCTTTATTTTGTCCATTTTATTTATTTATAATTTCTTCGATTTGAAAGATGTTATTCTTGTATCATTTTATTTTATATACTTCCCTTATCTAATCCATTTTATTTATAAATCCTTAAATATGAAAGAAAGAGGTTGGCGTTGAACAACTTTAACATGTTTACTGCCACAATTCTAAAATACAAATGTTTCCCCCCGTGCCTTATTTCGGGTTAGCCCTTTAAAACCTTTCCTTTTTCCAATTTTATTATCTATAAATCCTTTTATTTGAAGAAATTTCCCCTGTACTAATTTAATTTAAAAACTTTCCATATTTTATCAATTTTATTTGTTTATAAAATCCCTGATTTGTAAGATTTTAGCATTTATTTTAAAATCTCTCCTTATCCATTTTATTATTTATAAATCCTTGGAAATTTGAAAGAAATCGCCCTCATATAACTTTATTTTAATACCTTCCCTTGTCCATTTTATTATTTACATTTTATTTGATTTGTCCTTATATAATTTTATTTTAAAAACTTCCCTTATTTTATCCTCTAAATTTTCTCTTACATTTCTATTATAAATAATAGCATTGTAACAAGCATATTTTATTCATTCCATTACATGTGACAATATACTTTAATTTTTTTTAATAAGCTTTGAATATATATACATACACTTGCATGTTGAAATCGCATTTATTAATTTTTGTTTTGTACTTATTTTTAATTTTGTCTTATATTAAGTTTTTATTCAATTTTATATATAGTAATTTTTAATATTAATAGAAATAATTCTCATCAAATTATCTTTTTTGCTTTAATAGAGATAAAAATTGGCTGGTCAAATAAAATATTTGTTTTTAATCCCTGCTCAGTTTCTTTTATGGCTTGTCAAATTATGGCTTGTCAAATTCTTAAAATACTTTTAATATTAAAAATCGTATTCAAAGCTTGTCAAACTTCTTCAGATGTCATATTAGGCCTATATATTATAAGAAGTCTGTTAGATTAGGCCAATACATTCTGTAAATGCTTATTAAATTTCTTTTCCTAATATCTTTTTTTGTTTTTGTTTTTGTTTTCGTTCAATATAGAACGCTTTCGATATCCTTGGCTTCTCTTTAGAAGAAAAGCAAGATGTCTACAAAATCACTGCTGTTGTTATGCACTTTGGTGGCATGAAATTCAAGCAAAGGGGTCGTGAAGAGCAGGCTGAACCCGATGGCACTGAGGTATATATATATATATATATATATATATATATATATATATATATATATATATATATATATATATATATATATATATATATATATATATATATATATATATATATATATATTAAACTCCTTTAGATTACGTGTTTTGTTATTATTAATTCCTTTTTCATAAAAAATAAAAAATAATAATCCTCTATTTTCATTCTGAAGATTTTCATGTTAAAAATTTATTAACCTATTTTTTTATTTTTATTTTTATTTATTTATTTATTTATTTATTTATTTATTTATTTAATTTATTTTTCAATACTCTTAGACTGGTGACATCATTGGCAAACTCATGGGTATTGAAGGTGCCGATTTGTACAAAAACTTGACCAAACCCAAGATCAAGGTCGGTAACGAATTTGTAACCCAAGGTAGGAATAAAGATCAAGTATCTTACTCCGTCGGTGCCTTGGCCAAGGCTATGTTCGATCGTCTTTTCAAGTGGCTCGTGAAGAAGTGTAACGATACTCTTGCTACCGGTCAGAAGAGAGTTCACTTTATCGGTGTGCTCGACATTGCCGGTTTCGAAATTTTCGACGTAAGTAATTTTTATATTTTTTATTCTTTTATTTACATTTTTATAACTATATATATATATATATATATATATATATATATATATATATATATATATATATATATATATATATATATATATATATATATATATATATATATATATATATATATATATATATATATAAACATGACTTATCAATATATTATTATTATTATTATTATTATTATTATTATTATTATTATTGCTAATTTACTTTGATAAATTTTTAACTATTTAAGTAAAATAAATATTTAAATTTAAATAGCATTTAAAGACAATAAATTATTGTTCAAATTTTCAAACTTAATTTGTCCTACTTTTAATTTTTAACTACTTTTCCAGATAACTTTATAGTTATTACTTTAAAAAAAAAAAAACAACTAAAAATTACACCTTAATATAATTGAATATAATAGTAATATAATATTAATGAATAAGTAGAATATTCATATATTAATAAAAAATTAATATAATGTGCCCTTATATCATTCCACCGAGCATGACCAATAAACATAGTAGTTGTAAGTAAACACAATAAAGTAAATATAAATTAATATAATATTAATAGACGTTAATGTATAGATAATATAATATTAATATATTAAAAATTTATATAATATTTACATGTATTATTACACCAAGCATGATTATTAAATATTCATTTAAATACTGTTTGTAAGAGAACACATTGAAATATATACAAATTAATATAATATATTAATGAAAATTTAAATAATATTCCCATACATTATTCTACCTAGCATGATTACTGAATATTGATTTAAATACTATTTGTTAGAGAACACATTGAAGTAAGTACAGATTAATATAATACTCCCAAATATTATTCCACTGAGCATGACTATTGAATATTCATTTAAATACTATATGTAAGTAATATTTTATATTTATTTTTTAATAATTTATTATTCCCCCGTACCCTTCCCCCCTTTTATTTATATACCGTATTTTGTTTGACTGATGAGCAGTACAATGGTTTTGAGCAAATCTGTATCAATTTCTGTAATGAGAAATTGCAACAGTTCTTTAACCATCACATGTTTGTACTTGAGCAAGAGGAGTACAAAAAGGAAGGAATTAATTGGACATTCGTAGACTTCGGTATGGATTTGCAGGCTTGCATTGAACTCTTTGAAAAGGTATCATCAAAAAATTTAGAATATATAAAAAAGAATTTCATTCGTACTCCTCCAGACTTTGTTGCAGTGGGAATCTCATTTACCGTTGTTTTTGAGAATATAGTCTTTGTTTATGTTCTGCCTGTAAACCATTTCCATAACGTGTTGATGAAAAAAACACTATTTTTTGGGACCTGCATTTTCTCACTATCGACAGACCAAGAACTAAGTTGACTAAAAATAACCCCCTTCCTTTATTAAATATTAAAATTAAGAATTTAAACCCTTGAAAGTATTTGTCGTTTTAATAAGCTTTTCTTTCTCCCTTTCCCACCTCTCCCCATTCCATTGAAATACCAATGAACCCCCCTCCGTACGGTCTCCTTTTTTCCCCCACATACAGTATAATGGATTCGAGCAAATCTGCATTAATTTTTGTAACGAGAAATTGCAACAGTTCTTTAATCACCATATGTTTGTTCTTGAGCAAGAAGAATATAAAAAAGAAGGTATTGAATGGACCTTTGTCGATTTTGGTATGGATCTTCAGGCTTGCATTGAACTTTTTGAAAAGGTACTTTTCATGCAGTCGAAGTAAACAAGCTCTTTTAATCCATTAGAAAGAATATATACAATTTATTTAATAAAAGGGACAATACTAACTTGTCCTTTTAAACTTTAGTTATTTTTATTAGTTTTTTTTTTTTTTTAATTAAAATTGCATTTGCTCAAATATTTTTCCCCACCCCCACCCCCACCCCAAGTTCCAATGTCCTTTGTAAATTTATATTTGGCGTTTAAAAAAAAAAAAAAGCAGATTCTCCCCCGTCCCTCCCCCTCCATCTTTGCCCAAAGTCACCCTCCCTTACCCCATATTTCAGCTGATAACTTTTACTCCTTATTTTTGTTTTCGTTTTTTTTTATTTTTATTTTTAACTAACCTGCAACATTGAATAAAGGAAAGATCGTCTCACCCGTCAATAAATGGCAAAGAAGAGGAACGCAGCATTTGTAGGAGCAACCAGTAGTTTCATTTTTTAGATAATTTAAATTATTATATCTCTTTGGTGTTTCTACTATAGATTATTTTCATATTTTTAGTTCTCATGAAAGTTTTCTTAATATGTAAAACAATTTATCCCTACCCTATTAATGTTTTATAAATATTTGAATTTCATTTTCTTTTCTCAAAGCACGTAGTGACATTCCCTCTTGGCCCTCCCATTCTTATATAGACAAAAAATATTGGTACCTATACTAATTTATTCCCTATGCAATATTTTACCTCTAGTTCAACGGGTTTGAGCAGCTATGTATTAACTTTACAAATGAGAAACTTCAACAATTTTTCAATCATCACATGTTTGTACTCGAACAAGAAGAGTACAAACGTGAAGGCATTAACTGGGTGTTTATTGATTTCGGATTAGATCTTCAGGCTTGTATTGAATTAATTGAGAAGGTAAAAGGGGAAAAATAATCATACACACATAAATGTCAAGAATGGGTATGAAACCTCAAGCATTTCTTGACTGTGTTCATGCTGTTGCATGATAAACTTTGAGATGAAACATTGTATTATTATTAAATATCCAAAAAAAGACAAGCCAAAAAATGATACTTTATAAATCCATCTAAAATTGGAATTTAAATACCATACCTTTAAATATTCCTTCACGTATTATTACTAAATTAATTTTATCTCCTTTCAGAAAGGTAAACCCATTTATCCCTTTGGATCATAATTAATACCATTATTTCTTTTAGCAGGAAAGAATTTTAAAACCCAAATTTGCATCCGTATTCAACCTAAATTTTAAAAACCAATCCTGATACTAATATTACCCAAAGGTAATATAACCTAAAAATAATACCTCCAAGCTGTGACCTTCTAATTGGAGAATTACAAAAAGAGTGAATTACCTTATTTACATAAAAATATGTAGAATCCCCGAGTATTTTGCAAAGTATAGTATGTTACTCAGAATAGTAAATCATTGCTGTTTTAAGTAATGAAGGTTCATGCGTTGTAAGTGTAGCAAAGATCCATAAGCGTACAAATTACAGATCAGATCTCACTTAAATTAGGCATTCTATTTTCATATTTACCCATAAATTTTCCAGCAATTCATTAAAATACGACGCCATTTTAGACGAAACCAAGAAAAATCTCCAGAAATTAAAAAAAAATTATTTTTACACTTTCGAATAAGTCCCAGTTATTTGATAAAACAACTTTAGGGAAAGTTTTTACCTGTTAAATATATATTTTTTGCTTCTTTATCCTGTAGTTTAATGGTTTCGAACAATTATGTATTAACTTTACAAATGAGAAGCTACAACAATTTTTCAACCATCACATGTTTGTACTTGAGCAAGAAGAGTACAAACGTGAGGGAATTGATTGGGTGTTTATTGATTTCGGATTAGATCTCCAGGCTTGTATTGAACTTATTGAGAAGGTAAAACAATAATGCGGTGATAGGGTAATAAAAACCTCGAGAGTATTATCAGGAAATGCATGGAACGTCTATTTCCTGATAAACTTTTTTTTTCACGAATTTTTTTCGTTGAAAGTGAGACACTAAGCACAGCTGTTATTTTGTATTATTACCACATAGAAAATCCTTCTCCCAGTAAGCTTTAGTAAATTTTTTTTTCTGCTACCAATCATTAATTATGCATTATTTATGGATCTTTTATTATTTTTTTATTTTATTTTATTTTATTTTATTTTGTAAACTTTCACGCCATTTTTTTAATTTTTATTTTAATTATTTTATTTTACTTTACGTATATTATTTTTGCTAAATTCAAAATATACTATACTTTGTTAGCTCTAAAGAATTCCCTTACAATCTAAATGAATCTAAATGCATACAAATATCTTGTTTCATTTAGAATCATTTAGAATTTTAGTATTAATATGTTAATTTTGGGACACTTCTACAACTCGCTTACACTTTACAAAATCAATTGTGATGCCCGTATTACTCTATGACCCAACATATTCACTTAATATTCCAAACGTCGAAATTTAAAATAATTTTCAAAACAAATTAAATTTGCTTTTTTTTTTTTCTTCCTCTTTGATTTTACAAATTTAGTTTAACGGGTTTGAACAATTATGCATTAACTTTACCAATGAGAAACTCCAACAATTCTTCAACCATCACATGTTTGTCCTTGAGCAAGAGGAATACAAGCGAGAGGGCATCCAATGGACATTTATTGATTTTGGTCTAGATCTCCAAGCGTGTATTGAACTTATTGAAAAGGTGAACTAAAACCTTATTAGCATTAATAGAGAAAGATGTTCTATTCACTTCAGAGATGTTAGATTAGAATAATATATATGGATCCTATTCCTGTAGTTGTATAGTTATTTTTTTGTTAATTTTATTTATTTATTTTATTTTTTTATATAATGAATCCCACTCTTAGTTTTCTTGTAGAAACATTTTTGTTTATTTCGTGTAGTTGCTTTCTTTTTAGTTTTTAATTTCAAATTTTAGCTTTTTTATGTTTCTTAGCTAACACACGAACAACATTTACAACCTTTTACCACATACGTTTGATGTTTATTTTGTATTTATGAAACCATTGAAACTGTAACTCATGAAACTATTACAGAATACCCGTTTGTTACTATACCCTTGAACCTTTTCGTGTTTACCAGGTATTTTATGAAAGATATCATAAAAAGAAAACCCTAATAATAAACCACTGTAGCAGGTGAAATGTTACAGGATGTGTTGAATGATTTTGTTTTACCTTTACAGGAATACAATTTTTCTGTTTTGTTCATTTGTTCTTGTCAACTCAACCCTTTTTTTGTATTGTTTTCCCGATCCTTAGTTCAACAGTTTTGAACAACTTTGCATCAATTTCACAAATGAGAAACTCCAACAATTCTTCAATCACCATATGTTTGTCCTTGAGCAAGAAGAGTACAAGCGAGAGGGCATTGAGTGGACCTTTATAGATTTTGGTCTTGATCTGCAAGCTTGTATTGAACTTATTGAAAAGGTAGCCTGCAACAATGGAGGTTGACAGGTCTTCCTGTAGTTTAGAATGTACAGATGTATTTTTTTTTGTATTTCTATTGGCATATAACAATTTCAAGCTTTTCTTTCTGTTTCTAAAGCAAGATTAAATTTTATATATTTCAAACTTTGTAACAATTTTAAGCTACTTTTTATATAAGGATTTCAAAGTATTCAAATATTAATTTTTTTTATCTTTTAATTTAAAATTTTAAATTTGTTACAAGCTGCTGCTGCTTTTCCTCTCTTTGTACATGTATGTTGTACATGATTGTACAGTAAAGTATGTACAATTATTGCCTATATTTTGCTTTAAATGCTGAGTAGATCTTTGCCTCTCTGTAAGTATGCTTTTAAAACTTTTTCTTTCATGCTTTTAAAATTTGAAATATGAATATTATAATAAATGCATATTTTGGAAATATTTTGATTGATAAATCTTTTACTCCGAATAACATTCTATTATTTTTTCATAGCCCTTGGGTATCCTCTCCATCTTAGAGGAAGAGTCTATGTTCCCTAAGGCAACTGATAAGTCCTTTGAGGAAAAGTTAAAGTCTAACCATTTGGGCAAATCTCCTAACTTTATTAAACCCAAACCACCAAAGCCAGGCCAGGCTGAAGCTCACTTTGCTATTGTTCATTACGCCGGTACCGTACCTTACAATCTCAGTGGATGGCTTGAGAAGAACAAGGATCCATTGAATGACACTGTTGTTGATCAGTTCAAAAAGGCTTCATGCAACTTGTTGAAGGAAATCTTTGCTGATCATCCTGGACAATCTGGTGGTGCTGATACCGGCGGTGGAAAGGGTGGTATGTATAATAAAAATATTCTCATATCTCAAAATTATAAATTTTACCTAAAAATTAAAAAGAAAATAAATAATAGAAACAGGATTAAATTATTTCGTTATTTTCTTTTCTTTTTCAGAGTAAAAAAATTTCTGATATTGGTGATTTGTGAAATTAATTCTGAAGATATGAGACATATACGAAAAATGTTGAAAGAGATATTATGAACAAGGGTTTGTAAATTTCTTAGTTGACCAGCAATGGGAGGTTATAGATAGTAGCCTTAATTTTTTTAAAGGTCAAGATTATGAGATATATATATATATATATATATATATATATATATATATATATATATATATATATATATATATATATATATATATATATATATATATATATATATATATATATATATATATATATATATATATATATATATATATATATATATATATATATATATATCTTATATATTTTCAGTTTTTCATGTTTTAAATATACCATTGCAATGATAACATGAAAAATTAAATTTTTCTTACTCTGGCAGAACTTTAATTATAATTAAGATAAAGTAAACAAACTTTAATTAAAAACTTGATATAATTATTATAATTAATAAAATTATGGAATTAAGTATGTATTTTAAAATAAAATGAAATAAATATAAATAACTTAATATCATATTAAGCAATATGAAACTTTACCAACACATCAAATTAATTTTTCAATTTATTTTATTAATTTAATTAAATTACTTTTTAAATTAATTTTTATACTTATTGGAAATTGTATTTTTTTAGTTAATACAAAAAGTATAAAATTATTGTAAGGAATATGGATGCCTTTGAAAAATCTTAACTTTTTTTTTTATTTACTATGTTTAATTTAATTATTTGCTAACATTTTGTTTCTATTTTATCTATTTTATCAATGGGTTAGATAAATAAGGGTTAGTTTAGAAGTGCAGTAGTTGTAAGCTTAATTTAAGAATTTGAAGGAAAAAAAATTTTTTTTTAAAAGGACAAATAATACTACTTGGTCCTTACGTTTCAAAATATTTTTTTTTTTTTTGAAAAAAAGAAGAAAAAAAAAGTATGAAAAGGTTTTGTAACAACCTACTTTTTCTTAATAATTATTTTGTAAGCCTTTTCCCTATCTAAAACCTTTTCCAGTTTTAAGCTTTCAAAATATATATCGTAATTTGACACCCTTACGAGCTGTTTGACCCTTATCAAATTAAACATTTTTTCCCCTAAACTTGGCGAATTTTTTTTCAAGTTAGCTAACAATTTCCCGTAGTATATATATATATATATATATATATATATATATATATATATATATATATATATATATATATATATATATATATATATATATATATATATATATATATATATATATATATATATATATATATATATATATATATATATATATATATATATATATATATTCCTTAAAATATCCTAACTAAGACACAAGGAATTTATCTCTACTTTTGGCTTTTGCTTTTTTACTGTTTGCAAAATTAAAACATTGCAAACAGTATTCAGATTTTATTTTCAATAATTTTTTCCAACGGGAAAAAAAACGAGATTCTGAAATTTCCCTTCTTCACAAATTTTCATCCAACTAATATATATCTTGCAGGTGGAAAACGAGCAAAAGGTTCTGGATTTTTAACAGTATCAGGCTTATACAGGGTAAATATCTGTCTATGTGAGACTTTCGACGGATGTCAATGCACTGTTTGCCGCTAGGACTGGTTTTTAACAATTTTAAAACAATTCTAACTTTCTAAGTTGTTCATTAATCATATAATAGTAGGACTCCTAATATACTTTACTAACATTAGTAGGTATAAATATGAATGTTAATAGGTTTACATGAATATTTATGTGAATGTTAAGCTTGTCTTTTATAAATGTATTGAACAGTTATCTTCATGACTGGGGTATGTTTAAATAACTTATGGCGTTTAAGTATGAAGAGTCTCTTGCAGCAAATAGTTAACGTAGGGAGAATGTTGTTAATTAAAAGCGAAACAGTCACAATACGAATATAGGCTAACGCATGCGATGCTATCGGCTGTAAGCTTTTCAAAAGTTTAGAAACTTTAGCATACTTATTTTCTCTAACAGGCGGCAAGAGACAAAAAGGCTCTGGTTTCCAGACTGTGTCCGGCATGTACAGGGTAAATATCATAACCAATGCTCTTTGTTAACTAACAACTAATTTGAAAATAGTATTAAGAGAAGAATTAAGGGAGAAGCAGGTTTATTTATCAAGTTCTGCCTTCCCGCCATTCGTCCCAATACTATTTACAGGTCATTGGTTATGGTAGCCCAATTTTATATTTTAGCAGTTATTTATATATATTATTTTGATTCACATATACAGGTCGTGGTAAGAAGTCTGGTGGTTTCTCAACTGTATCATCTGGTTACAGGGTATATATATATTGTGATTATTCCCCCTACTTTCCCAAATTTCTATTCCCCTCCCTCCTACCCCCTCGGAAAACCAAATGAGACGAAACAGTAGTAATAGAAAGTTATATTTTAATTTAATTTCCATATTTATTGCAAAATCCCACATCCCTATTTCCCTTCGGAAAACCTGCCTCCCTTATTATTATTATTATTATTTTTATTATTATTATTATTATTATTATTATTATTATTATTATTATTATTATTATTATTATTATCATTATTATTATTATTATATACTTGCTAAAATGACTAATAAGTAAAGTAAATATAGACTGACTAACCATTTAAAAAAAATTACAATGCACGCTTAATAATAATTATTACTATTATTATTATTATTATTATTATTATTATTATTATTTTATTATTATTATTATTATTATTATTATTATTATTAGTATTATTATAAATTTTGAAGTGTTCAATCTCTTTATTCCCATATTTTCCATAATTCCTTATAGAATAGTTTTGAATTTATATTTGTACAATATTTGAAGCGTTTATATATATATTTGATATTTTTATGTTCTGAATATTATATCGCGATCCCTGCTACAGGAACAATTAAACAACTTGATGAGGACTTTGCACTCCACCAGCCCTCATTTCATTCGATGCATTGTACCTAATGAAATTAAGACTCCAAGTAAGAGAAAAGAAGCAGGAAGGAAAACTCAAGACGCCCCATTTCCCCTTACCTCTTTACAGTTGAAATTACCTCCCTGTCTCTCCCTACCCCAGATTCCCATATTTCCCGTTGCTTTTGTTGTTTCCCCACATTTACAGGATTGGTATCCAGTTTTTAAAGAGTTTTCGCTGAAACTTATACACAAATTATATAAGACCAGAATTAGATTCATTTACTCCATGATTAGCAGTAAACTTTTTGTGAATTCCCCCATTTGTGTGTTTTTTTTTTTTTTACAAATATTTAACAATTCCAAATGTATTTTTATTCCCCCATTTTTCAAACTTAACGAAATTGTTTAATGTCTTTATTCAAAATAATTTGCCCTTTATATTGATAAATGTTTTACCCCATTTATTTCCGATCTAAAAAACATCTTATAAGATGGCTCCTCCTTTTTATATATGATTTCCCCCAACATTTAAAAAAGTTTCTACCAACAACTGAAGATATTTTTCTTTTTTTTTTTTTGTTTGATCTTGTTTGCTTTTGCAAATAAAACAGGAACAACTTAATAAATTGATGACAACGCTGATGAGTACTAAGCCTCACTTCATTAGATGTATCATTCCAAATGAGTTCAAACAGCCCGGTAAGGAGAGTACAAGAAATACACAGAAAATATGTACTCTTCACAACTATAAAATATTAAAGCGGGACTTTAAATATAATGTATTCCCTAAAATCTTTAAACCCTCTTAAGAAAAAGACATTGCATAGCATTATGTTTAAAAATGCAAAAGAGATATGTAAATTGAAGTATTATTTTCATCTAAGCTTGATATCTTCTCTTTTAATTTTTAAACAAAATGTTAGAAAGGCCATTTTTTATTTTTATCATGCTATCCAAAAATACGGTTAGCAAGTTTTTTTTTTTTTTCTTTTAAAATTTTGGAAACTTGTCCCTGTCCGTTTTTCTTTCATAAATTTTTGACCTCTATTTGTTGTAGTATTGTAATTATTATTCATTCCCAATATAAAATTTGGACCTCTTAAAACCAGGAGATTGGAACCTGTGTTATAAATAAGACATGTCGTGGTATTTTATTAGAAGAAAGATGCCACTTTTTTTTTTACCCCATACTGCATGTCAATAAACATGACAGTTATTATTACCAACCTTCCCTTATGAAATTTCACCAATGTATCGTTTTAAATACCTGATGACGGTTTATTTGTTTATTTTTCAAGTTAAAACTTCTCTTTACATTTAAAAATATTGTATTTTAACAATATTTTTAAATATTCTCATTTAGAGGCTTTCTTGATATTTCACATTGAAATTAACGTAGTATTTAAGAGATAATGGGAGAAGTTTTAGCTTGCATATTAATCCTAAAAAAAAGGTTTATTACTGCCGAATAAATTTCTTTTGCGGAAAGAAATTATTATATTGTCCTTGCCCTCAGGAACAATTGAACAACCTGATGTCCACCCTCAGGAGCACTTCACCACATTTCATCCGTTGTATTATTCCAAATGAGACCAAATCCCCTGGTAAGGCAGAAAGCCAGACCAAAAAAGACGAGTCGATATTGTCCATAGTATAGAAATTGTTTTTACAATTGAATTTTTTTCCGTCCAAACGCATGTGTTAAACTTTTGCCCATTTTTACCCAGGCCAATTGTCTAAAATCGATTACAGAGACTATCGATTTTTGTGTTTCCCTATTTAAAATCGTTCATTTTTGTAGATGTGTTAAGTCCAAAATATATTCCTTTGTGAGGAAAAACTATTCATTTAAAAAATTTTTTTTTTAGTTGAAGTTTTTAAGTTTATATATATATATATATATATATATATATATATATATATATATATATATATATATATATATATATATATATATATATATATATATATATATATATATATATATATATATATATATATATATATATATATATATATATATATATATTATGACCCTTGCGATTAATTATTTATTTCTTTTATTGCTCAATGCTAACAATGAAACTTAATTTTGCGTTGAATTAAAATTTTACTTGTACTTAAAATTTATGGGTCAGAAATATATATATATATATATATATATATATATATATATATATATATATATATATATATATATATATATATATATATATATATATATATATATATATATATATATATATATATATATATATATATATATATATATATATATATATATATATATATATATATATATATATATATATAAGGAAACTTTATTTATTTTATGAACCAAAAACTTTCCATTAAAAATAGACCACTATTGGGAAGTTAAAAAAAAAAAAATAAAAAAAAAAAAAAATCAATAAAGCTGCAAAACCACTAAGACGGAATTGCAGGGTAAAAAGTTTTAATACAATTTTAATATTTCCTATTTCTAATTTTAATATGCCTGTTTGATACTCAGGAACTCTGACTTTAGTTTGTGTGTACTTTATTCTTCCCAGGAACAACTTAATAATCTAATGACTGTTCTACGTAGTACCGCACCTCACTTCATAAGATGCATCATTCCTAATGAAATTAAAGAACCGGGTAAGATATACATAATAGGATAATCCACAGAAGAGAAGCAAAATACCAAAAAACAAGACACTTAATACAAACATAGAAGTCACATATCCTATTTCCTTGTCACGACTTTTTTGTAACTTTGTATATAAATTTGTTTAAATGTATTTGAAGATATATTGATAAATACCTCAATAATATTCACTGGTTTTCTCTCAATAATGCATCGAGTCTTGCCTTCCCTCCTATAGGTGTTATTGATGCCGCTCTTGTCATGCATCAGCTGACTTGTAATGGTGTACTTGAAGGCATCCGTATTTGTAGAAAGGGCTTCCCCAACAGGATGATCTACCCTGACTTTAAGCACCGGTGAGTTTAAATTTTTGATATATATATATATATATATATATATATATATATATATATATATATATATATATATATATATATATATATATATATATATATATATATATATATATATATATATATATATATATATATTCGTGGTATATTATAGATGGTTGCATGCAATTATACATATATATACATCCCATAGAATAATAAATAATATGGTATAAAAAACGTTTTAAGAAAATAGGCAAATGTGGTATCTTAAATATGCAACCTTTCGAATTTACATAAAGTTAATAATAACACTTGGCCAATTTTGAATGTTTAGCTACAAGATACTTGCCTCCAAAATCATGGAAGAAGTCACTGAGGAAAAGAAGGCTGCCGGTCTTTGTCTTGAGTCTGTCAAACTTGATGAGGAAAAATATCGTCTTGGCAACACCAAGGCATGTCTTCAAAAGCCCCCAAAAAAAAACATTTGATATGCCATTGTTTCCCTTATTTTCTCCCCTTGAAAGCCCCAAAAGATTTGGATATGCCATTTGTACCCTTATTTTCTCCCTTTTTAAAACCCAGAAATACTTGAATATGCCATTTGTACCTTTATTTTCTCTCTGAGAGAAATGTTTGGATATGCCATTTGTACCCTTATTTTCTCCCTTTTAAAACCCAGAAATACTTGAATATGCCATTTGTTCTTTTCTCCCCTTTGAAAGCTCAGAAACGTTTGAACAGGACATTTGAACCTTTATTTTTACTTTGAGTTTCTTGTGTAATCGAACGAATAGAATTTTCATGGTAATTCAGGCACCTTCCCTCCCAAATGTTTGGTATTAAACCCTTCTCCGCCATTTTTGTGGAAAAATCAGAACAGAAGTATCCGATTTTCCCTTCCCCCCCTCCCCCCCCAATTAATTACCATTTGTTTTTATGGACAAATTTTTTCCTGTACAATTTTATTATTAATTTGATAAAAATTCTTTTTTCTAAAATTTTATCAGCTACAGTATTTGCATTATGAGAAAATTAAAATTTTTAATTATAAAACTGAAACTTTAAGTGATTAATTTTAAATTGCAATTATAAACTTAAAAATAAAAATTATAAGTTTGGAACTTGACCATTCATTTTTAAAAATTTTATCTTATAATAATAATAAAAATAATGGAAAAGAATAATTGTTTAATAAAATTAATAAAAAATTAAAAACTTAATTAAATTTAAATTTTTAATAAAACTGTACATGGAAAAAACTTTGTTTCAATTTAAGGATTATTATTATTATTATTATTATTATTATTATTATTATTATTATTATTATTATTATTATTATTATTATTATTATTTAATAAACTCATATGTGATTGCAGTGACTTTAAGCAATCAAATTTTGAACTTTTTATGAGAAAGAAATTTATAATTCCCCAAATTTTGCCATGTTTTCATTTGAATGTTTTTTTTTTTTTTTAATTGCATTTATCATTTGTTGTTATTTGCGATCCAATTTCGCACGATTAGTTATGTCAATATTTTTCAAATTCAGTTGTTCCTCTCAAATTTTTGGATTTTATTTTGACATTCCCACATCCCTTAACATCTCAAAATTAAATTCCCTTTACTTGAAATTTGAAAGCATGTTTTTTTCTTTTCTTTTTTTTAAATATTGATTTACAGCCATCTGATCATCGAGAAACCAAAGGAACATAATCATCATTTATTATTATTATTATTATTATTATTATTATTATTATTATTATTATTATTATTATTATTATTATTATTATTATTATATCCACCCTGTCCATTTATGGTCCCATTAAATACTTTGTTGAGATGCCTACCGAAATTCACAGTCGTAAAATTGTTTTTTCGATGCATACGAATTACAGATACTCGATTCTCGCATCCAAAGCTGCTGCCGCGGCCGAAGATGACAAAAAATCGGGTGCGGTAATCCTGGAGATGGTTAAACTCGAAGATGATAAATACAGATTGGGTCACACAAAGGCACGTTTTTCTGTCAGAAAAAGACATCATTATATTTATTATAGAATATTCTTTAGGAAAGGATGATAATATAGAATATTCTAAACTTTAGCAGAGATTGAAAGAATTTACGACTAACTCGGAAATATTTTAGAAATATATATATTTTTTTTCTAAATTTTACAATATTTTACAAACATTAGCGTGTTTTTATTAGTGCATTACAAGTTTCTTTGTATTTATATGATTCTTCGTATCTGTCGTATCAGTATTATCGTTTAACCATTTTGATTTTAGATCGTGAAAAATCGTCCTTTATTTGTAGAGTCTTGATTTTGAATGCATAAAACTAAACGATTTTTTTTTACCAAAAATTTTATTTAGATTGGCAAAGAGAATGTTATTACACTTTTGTATCAATTTGAAAGTCGTATTGCTCATTATTTGTCTTAAAATTAATTTTTTTTACAGTAGAATATATTTTTTTTCGTGTCGTCCGAAAAATTCTTTGTATATTGTCTATTGTTATGTTTATCTTCAGTTTTGTACACGTATTCTCTTCGTATATTGCCTATTCCATCGGTTTGCGTCGTTTAAATATATATATATATATATATATATATATATATATATATATATATATATATATATATATATATATATATATATATATATATATATATATATATATATATATATATATTCGTCAAGAGATTTGAAATTCAAGATGTATTTTTTAAAGCTAAATTTTATATGTACTGATGTTTAAATTTTGTGCACTTTGGTCATCGTTTATTGCCTTGGGTGGTCACGTGTTAAACCCAGTGTTTATTTTATTGAAATTGTCCCTGTCCACCCCCCACCCCCCACTTTTGTACCTTTGTACGTATTTTCAAAGCCTTTTTTTGCATTTAAAATATGTTCGTCCGAAGCATCTGAGTAGAATGGAGATAATACTTAGAAAGGAAATATGCCTATGTTTGTCACTTACCTTGAGTGTCCTTTTCCTCCCCTTCAGATACAATATATTAGCATCCAAAGCTGCTGCTGCAGCACCTGATGAAAAAAAGGCTGCTGAAGTGCTCCTAGAGGCAGTTTCAATGGAAAGCGAGAAATATCGGTTGGGCCATACAAAGGCATGTCCATTTTAAAGGAAAATATATTTTTTGAAAGAGAAAATACGAGACTGGATTTGATTTTTTTTTTTTTTATAATAAACTAATGAAACCCCAAACACTCAACAATAAATGTTGTCTTTCATATTAGAAACCCTTTTTTTTAGAGTTTCCAAGTGTCATAGGACCAAGTCTTTAGACAGTGTTGTTACCCTTATAAAATATTATTTTAAGGATATTTCTAGTATAGAATCCAATCCTCAAACCTCTTGAAAAAGGAATAGTTTGCAATTGACATACATTTCATGTTGTAAAAATGGAAAAAATATAAATTACTTTATAATAATAATAATAAGTGGAAATTAAATAATTGCAAACTAATCTTTTTCTTATTATTGTACTTCTGTTGAGACAGAAGTCTATGGAATGTGTAACTCATTTCCAGTATCCCTTAAATATGGTTTGTTTGTTGTTTTTCTCTGGTGTCATTTAGACTAGTCATCTTAAAAAAAACAGTATGCAAGGACAGATTTCTATTTTTAAGGGCAACCTATTTTTTTTAAAGAAAGGACAGATTCCTATTTTTGAGGAGATTTCTTTTTCTTAAGGACAGACTCCTCATTTTAAAAAACAAAATGTTTGTTTTTTCCCCCCGGTAGTTTTAAACTGTTAGTTTTTAAAAAAATAGAATCTAATATTGATTTCCCCTTTACCAAAAATTTTTTTTGCCATTTAGTTACAATATTCTGAGCCCGCATGCTACCAAAAAATATGAAGATGACCCCAAAAAGCAGTCAATGGAATTGTTATCTGCTGTTCAACTGGAAAATGAGAAATATAGAATGGGTCACACAAAGGCATGTTTTTTTTTTCAGTAGTGTAAATTATTTTATACCGGCAGCCTAACTTCTTTACATTCTTTTAATATTCTTTAAATTAGTTTACTTATTATTATTTTTTTATAAGTTATGATTCAGATAATATATATATATATATATATATATATATATATATATATATATATATATATATATATATATATATATATATATATATATATATATATATATATATATATATATATATATATAGTACATTTAGTTATAATTTTCTTCAGTTTATTTTGAATAATTTAATTTAATAATATCGCTGCTTTCAAAAATTAATTATTTTTGTCTTTAAAACGCGTTCATTCCAATTCTCTCCTGATTTTATTTTTTTAATTTTGAAATACTACTAAACTAAATCTATTCTCCCTCTATTAAGACAATGATGGGTTTAACATATCTTTAACCAGAAAGCAGTTTGGTTGTTTTGAAATCTCGACCTAAGATATAAAAACGAAAAAAAAGAAAGAAAGAAAAAAACTTAAAATTATATTTTCCCCTCACTTGTGACACTGATGGGGTTAAAATTGTTTTAACATTATTTACAATTTAGAACCCTTGGCCTCCTCTTCCTGTTCCACCTAAGGTACACAAATATACCCTTAATATTTTAGCTCTTAATGACTCTTATTAAAAAGGGTGTTATTGACGCACTCCAGTATTGAATTAGATATCGTGTTTTGTGTCCCCAACTGCTACTTGCCGAGAGAAAGGAGCTTAAACCCCCTCGACCAGCTTCGCAAATGATTCTAGAGTTTTGTAAACTTGATGCGGCACAATTCCGATACGGTGAAACGAAGGTATTCTCTTCTTCACTGGTGCTAACTAGTAATCATGTAGACTTCACTTTTCATGTGCCTTACTGCAGGCTTAGTAACGCTTTCTATTTAAAAGGAAAATCGTTTTCAATGTATATTATTATTATTATTATTATTATTATTATTATTATTATTATTATTATTATTATTATTATCATTGAGTTTATTATCATTTTTATCATTGATTTTATTATTATTATTATTATCATCATTGATTATTATTATTATTATTATTATTACAATTATTATTATTATTATTATTATTGCAATTATTATTATTATTATTATTATTATTAAAGTGCTTACAGAAACTTATTAAATATACATTAGTGCTAAAAAGCATTTATCTCTTCAAATGTATGTTTTACATAAAATTAATTTTTTCTTTTGTAATTTAAAAATTATTAAAATTAATGTTTTTTAAATACCTTTTCTTCCTCGAACACTATAAAAAAAAACTTTTTTTTTTTCTAAAATCTTCATTACATGTCCCTTATTTGTTCCTTATTTGTCCTTTATTTGTCCTTTTATATGTTCACATTTCTGTCACTTTTTTTTCTGAATGTCCTTTGGTTTCTTAATATTCTATGGCTGATGTAAGTATTCTATGTAAGCTTATTTTGCGAACAAAAAAGAAGTTGCCCTAATATTGTGATATATAATTGTATATATATATAACCTCAAATATTTTATGTTTATTCGCTGTTTAATGTATTTTATCGTTACGCGGTTAATATAGGTATTCTTCAGAGCTGGTGTCTTAGGTCAACTTGAAGAAATTCGTGACGAACGTTTGGCCAAAATTATCACATGGCTCCAGTCTTGGATTCGTGGTTATCTTTCTCGTAAAGACTTTAAGAAACTCCAAGAACAACGTGTTGCCCTCATTGTTGTCCAGCGCAACTTGAGGAAATACCTCCAACTTCGCACATGGCCCTGGTACCGTCTTTGGCAGAAGGTCAAACCTCTTCTCAATGTCACCAGAGTCGAGGACGAGATCCGCGCCCTCGAAGAGAAGGCTGCTAAGGCTCAGGAAGATTATGAAAGAGAAGCTAAGCTCCGCAAGGAACTCGAAACCGCTAATGTTTCTCTTCTCCAGGAAAAGAACGATCTCATGCTTGCCCTTGAATCCACAAAGGGTAACGTGTCTGAGTTCTTGGACAAACAAAACAAACTTCAGAGCCAGAAAGCCGATCTTGAAGCTCAGCTCAACGTATGTATTAGTATATATATATATATATATATATATATATATATATATATATATATATATATATATATATATATATATATATATATATATATATATATATATATATATATATATATATATATATATATATATATATATATAGAGAGAGAGAGAGAGAGAGAGAGAGAGAGAGTTTTTATTTTTTTTTTTTTATTTTTATTATATATATATATATATATATATATATATATATATATATATATATATATATATATATATATATATATATATATATATATATATATATATATATATATATATATATATATATAATGTGTGTGTGTGTGTGTGTGTTTGTGTTTGTGTATGTTTGTGTGCATTTATGTGTATGTATGTATACATTTTTATATACAATAAAAAATTTTAGTGGCTCTAAATTATATTTATAAATTTCTCTTTCTATCTTTCTTTTACTCTTGAAAAAAAAAAATTCAATTTCAAGGAATTTTCTCCTTGAATCATCTGTTTAAAACTTGAAATGATTCTATATCAGTCCTCGAAACCAATTCTAAATAAACTAATAAAGGAATTTTTGTACCGAGGAAAAAATATCTAATTATAGATAGGGCATTTCAATCTATCAATAATACATCTTCTTAGTCTAATGCCAAAATTGTTTTTTTTTTCTTTTTTTATTCTCTTCCTTGTTTGAAATTGGGTTAATGTATATTGCTCTGTAGAGACTTGTGACGGCACTCGTGGCACCCTGGCATCATTAAAAATGCTTACCTCTTATTTCACACCTTATTTCTCTTCCTCATTATTGCCTTTTTCGCACTTTATATTAATTACCCTACTTATTTAGTTATATTTATTTTTTAAATATTTTTTACATAAATATTTAGAAATAAATATTTATTATTTTTTTTTTACTTTTTATATTTCTTTGATTTTTTTTTTTTTTTTTAAATATTTTTTCTGCATACAAATTATGTATGTATAACTTTTTTTTCATCTGCTGTCACATTTCTTTTTGACAGATGAAGTCATTTTGGGAAAATTATTGGTTTTAATTTTAGATTTTTGTGTGGGTGGGTGCTTACGTAGGTTTATTAATGATGCGAGTGCCAGGTGTTAAGATATGACTCACATCGTTGAGATTTTTTTGATATAACTTACCAGATTTCTAGACAGTCTGGTCTTGAGACTCACCGAACGATCTCTGTACAGTGCTCCGGGATCCACTTCTTAAATTATTTTTGTATGCGGGAATTAATATCATAGATCTTAGTTAATAGGAATCACCTTTAGTGATAATTGTATATTGTTTATATTGTCTAAACCTTTTCCACTTTATATTCCTTTTTTATATTCCTAAATTGTGATAATGGGACCTGTAAAAGATCCTCGTGTTTCCGATTGTGAGGTAGGACAGAAGGATGACTCTGTCCTATTAGTTTTCATCACTATATGTTTACCTTTATTGTTTTTGTCAAATGAAAGTGTATTATTATTTGATGTTTTGTGAATCATAATTATTGCATAGTGAATAGTGTTTATATAAATAAAATTTACTTTCCTTAGGAACTCACTGAGCGTCTTCAATCAGAGGAGGAATCCCGTAACCAAGTATTCCAATCCAAAAAGAAGTTGGATCAAGAAATCGGTGGCCTTAAAAAGGATGTTGAAGATCTCGAACTTGCCGTTCAAAAGTCCGAGCAAGACAAATCCACCAAAGATCATCAAATCCGCAACCTTAACGATGAAATCGCTCATCAAGATGAACTTATCAACAAAATTAACAAGGAAAAGAAACACCTCCAGGAATGCAATCAGAAGACTGCTGAAGATCTTCAAGCTATTGAAGACAAGTGCAACCACCTCAACAAAGTAAAGGCCAAGCTTGAACAAACCCTGGATGAGCTCGAAGACTCTCTTGAGCGCGAGAAGAAACTTAGAGCTGAAATTGAAAAATCCAAGAGGAAGGTTGAGGGTGACTTGAAACTCACCCAGGAAGCAGTTGCTGATCTCGAACGCAACAAGAAGGAACTCGAACAAACCATCCAGCGTAAGGACAAGGAAGTTTCATCTCTTGCTGCCAAGCTTGAAGATGAACAAGGCCTTGTTTCCAAGGTTCAGAAGCAAATCAAGGAACAACAATCTCGCATTGAAGAACTCGAGGAAGAACTTGAACACGAACGTCAAGCTCGTGCCAAGGCTGAAAAGGGTAAGTCTCACCTCAGCCGAGAACTCGAGGAAATCGGTGAACGCTTGGATGAAGCTGGAGGTGCAACAGCAGCTCAAATCGAACTCAACAAGAAGCGTGAAGCTGAACTTGCTAAGCTCAGGAGAGATCTTGAGGAACAGAACATTCAACATGAAGCTGCCCTTGCAAGTCTTCGCAAGAAGCATAACGATGCTGTTGCTGAGATGAGCGAACAAATCGACCATTTGAACAAGATGAAGGCCAGGTGAGATAAAAATTAAAACTTTAAGTAAAAAATTTTAGGATTTTATTTTTAAAAAAATTATGTAATAATATTTAGATAGAAAAATAATAATAAAAATTTTAGGAAGTTATTGAAAATTTAAAAAAAATAATAATCATATTTAAAAATATGAATTAAAATTCAAGATTATTCTACTTAGGTTTCATATTTTGAATGATATTTTTAAATTTTATATTTTTTTATTATATTTTATTTTAATTTATCATTTTTTTCTTTTATAAAATTTTATTTACTTTTATTTATTTTATGCCAAATGCTTAACTTTAAAGTTAAGGCTGCTTTCTTTGCTTTTTAAAGCGGTTTCATAAAATCCGGCTAATAATAATAATAATAATAATAATAATAATAATAATAATAATAATAATAATAATAATAATAATAATAATAATGATGATGATAATAATTTAAAAATATATATTGTCTATATTTTTATTATTATTGTTTTTAGACCGGAATATTTATTAATTTTATTTTTTTTTATTTATATATTTAATTTTTAAGTTCTCAAATTCAATAAATTATTTCCCCCTTCGAAAAAAACAAAAAATAACTAAAATAAAAAATAGAGTTGAAAAGGATAAGGAATCTTTCAAACGCGAGTCTGATGACGCCAAGGCTGCCATGGATGGCCTCTCTCGAGAAAAGGTAATTTTTACCGAGGGGTAAAAAAAAAAAAATTTTAACCATCCGATGTCTTCTCCTCATTTTTCAACTTAACAGAATTTGTATCTATTCAATACTATTGTTAAGAAATATCATCTCCCTTCCCGATGTTTTTCTCCTTTTTTTTCAACTTCACAGAAAAGTATCTATTCGATGCTATTTTAATTAAGAAATATGACGTCATTTCCCTTCTAGTCCTTTTTCCTTCTGATATTTCAGATTAAGAGCATCCTGTAATACTATGAGCCCCTTTTTATTTATCCAGATGTTATTTAAATAAGATGATAATGTCCCTTTCGTCAATATTGCTCGCTACGCTACTTTGATGTTTTAGAATATATTTTTTTTTTGTTAAGCAATTTCGTTGCTCATATAATTTTGTATTTGCCTATGCAGCTGAATCCGCCATCTTATATTTTTGTTTATTTTTCATACCGCCATTTTATTTTGTTTAGTTTGCGTTTTTATTTTAATTTTTTTTAAACGTTTTTTAAACGCTATTTTTTTTTTAAATTTTTATATTATTTTTATTTTTTTTTTTTTTTTTTTTTTTTTTTTTTTTTTTTTTTTTAATTTTTTTATTTTAATTTCTTTTAATTTTGGTTCCAAAAAAAAAAACACGTCGATTTTATAATGTATATAAAAATTATCCTAAAATCACACACACAGAATCGAGCGCGAAAGAACAACTCTTACATCTGAAATGAATGATGCTAGACAAGCAGCTGATGTTCTGAGTAATGAGAAGGTAACACTTTTAAGAAATCTTGATCGATTGAGTTAAAAAAAAAAAAAAAAAAGTTTCTTACTGATAAGGAAGAAATTAAAGCTTTGCCTGGAGTGCTGCTAATTGATAATTTCAAATGTTTACACAAATGCGTTTGCTACAATAATAATAATAATAATAATAATAATAATAATAATAATAATAGGAACTAACGACAACAGCAATCTGAAATGCTAACCAGATTTTAATAGTCATTGCGAGAAAAGAAAACTTAAAACTAAGATTAATTTTTCCTTCATTTTCTTAAGAAACGTTCTTCTTCTGTTCTCTTTGTTTTTTTTCGTGTTTTTTTTTTTTTTTTTTTTTTTTTAAATTTGCAAATTTTCATATAATTGTAATTAATACAGAATTGAAAAAGATAAACATAAAGCCCAGCTTCAGGCTGACGATGCTAGAGTTTCTTCAGATCACCTTATAGCAGAGAAGGTAACATGTAGTAAAGAACAGAGGATCAATTATTAGCAGTCATTATTCTGTTCTAGGTTTATATAGAATAAATAAACGTCATATTGTGTTATAAATGTCCTAGAGTTATAGGTTTTAGTAAAAGTGAATATCATGTAATTTTATAGATATGGAAAATTGTAGAGTTCACAAATAAAAGCGTTAAATTGTTATAATGTTCTAGAATTTTAGAGAAATTTCTAAAAGTAAAAGTAATTTTGTTTATGTGTTTTAAAATTTAGTCAGAAGGCTTATAGTAAATGGATATATAATAGTTTTCTTTTCTTTCATAGCTATTCTTATTAAAAGGAAATCGTTATCTAACTATATAGCTTTCAAATTTTTGTTTTGTTTTACAAATGTTACAATTGTTTGAAAGTTGTATTTTTAATCGTCTAATACGCTTATTGTAATTGCAATAGTTAAATAGCAAAATGATAGATTACTACGCTAATCGTCTTATGTCGTTATTCTCCTTCCAACACTATCTTACCTTCAATAGTCCTTTCTAGTCAAACATTCTCCAAAACTTTCCTTTTGTTGAAAAAAAATATGCATGAACTCTATTAACAACTTTTCAAGTGTTATAAAAAGTTACTGAGACATATTTTACAAAATTTAATGTACACTCTGCTAATAAGAAACAAAAAAACTCCTTGATGATAGGCTGCCGCCGAAAAGATGAACAAGCAACTCAACCAACACATCAACGAGATCCAGGCCAAACTTGACGAATCTAACCGCACCCTCAATGACTTCGATGCCGCTAAGAAGAAACTTGCTGTCGAGAACTCCGATCTTCTCCGTCAACTTGAAGAAGCTGAAAGCCAGATTGGTCAACTCTCCAAACTTAAGCTTTCACTTACCAACCAGCTTGAAGATACCAGAAAACTTGCTGATGAAGAAAGCAGGGTAAGATATTATATAATAATAATAATAATAATAATAATAATAATAATAATAATAATAATAATAATAATAATAATAATAGTGACCAAATTCCTAATAATAATGTACTTTAAAATAGGAACGTGCAACTCTCCTCGGCAAATTCCGCAATCTTGAACACGATATTGATGGTCTCCGTGAACAACTTGAAGAAGAAGCAGAAGCTAAGAGTGACCTCCAACGTCAACTCTCCAAATCCAATGCTGAAGCTCAGATGTGGCGTGCTAAGTACGAACAAGAAGGTGTTGCTCGTGCCGAAGAACTTGAAGCTGCCCGCTTGAAACTTGCTGCCCGTCTTGATGAAGCCGAACAACAGATCGAACAACTCAACTTGAAGAACATGACCCTCGAAAAGACCAAACAACGTATTCAGACCGAGCTTGAAGATATTCAGATTGAGGTCGAACGTGCACAAGCCCTTGCAAATGCCGCTGAGAAGAAGATGAAGAACTTCGACAAGATCATTGCCGAATGGAAGATGAAGGTTGATGACCTTGCTGCTGAACTTGATGCTTCCCAGAAGGAATGCCGCAACTACTCCACTGAACTCTTCCGTGTGAAGGCTGCTTATGAAGAAAATCTTCGAACAGCTTGACTCTGTCAGAAGAGAAAATAAGAACCTTGCTGATGAAATCAAGGATCTTATGGATCAAATCGGTGAAGGTGGTCGCAACATTCACGAAATCGAGAAGCAGCGCAAACGTCTTGAAATCGAGAAGGAAGAACTCCAGGCTGCCCTTGAAGAAGCTGAAGCAGCACTTGAACAAGAAGAGAACAAGGTTCTTCGCGCTCAACTTGAACTCAGCCAAGTCAGACAAGAAATCGATAGGCGTATCCAAGAGAAGGAAGAAGAATTTGAAAACACACGGTTAGTACATTAATAATAATAATAATAATAATAATAATTATTATTATTATTATTATTATTATTATTATTATTATTATTATTATTATTATTATTATTATTATTATTATTACGCAATTAAAATCGTTTTCAAAATTACTTACCCTTCCTTATCTTACCTTATCTTACAAATACCATTCCTTGTATTGCAGCAAATGCCACCAACGTGCCATCGATTCCATGCAAGCATCTCTTGAAGCTGAAGCCAAGGGCAAAGCTGAGGCCTTGCGCATGAAGAAGAAACTCGAATCTGACATCAATGAACTTGAAATTGCCCTTGATCATTCCAACAAGGCTAACGCCGATCTTCAGAAGCATATCAAGAAACTCCAGGGTGAAATCAAGGACTTGCAACAACGCGTTGAAGATGAACATCGTCTTGCTTCAGAATACCGTGAACAATTCGGCATTGCTGAACGCCGTGCCAACGCCCTTCATGGAGAACTCGAAGAATCTAGAACCCTCCTTGAACAGTCTGATAGAGGCCGCAGACAAGCTGAATCCGAACTCGCAGAAGCCACTGAACACATCAACGAGCTTGCCGCACAAAATAATTCTCTCACCGTCTCCAAGAGGAAACTCGAAGGAGAGCTCCAAGCATTGCATGTAAGTGTCTTTCATATACGATATATATATATATATATATATATATATATATATATATATATATATATATATATATATATATATATATATATATATATATATATATATATATATATATATATATATATATATATATATATATATATATATATATATATATATATATATATATATATATATATCAACTAATTCGGAATGTTATACAATAAATTCATTTACCATTATAGGCTGATCTCGATGAAATGCTCAACGAAGCCAAGAACTCCGAAGAAAAGGCAAAGAAGGCCATGGTTGACGCCGCTCGTCTCGCAGATGAACTCCGTGCCGAGCAGGAACACGCACAAAACCAGGAGAAACTCCGCAAGGGTCTCGAAGTACAAGTTAAGGAATTGCAAGTACGCTTAGAAGAAGTAGAAGGTAACGCACTAAGAAATAGCAAGAAGGCCATCAGTAAATTGGAAGGCCGTATTCGCGAACTTGAATCTCAACTCGACGACGAAGCCCGTCGCCACGCCGATGCCCAGAAGAATTTGAGGAAATGCGAGCGCCGCATCAAGGAACTTACCTTCCAGAGCGACGAAGACAAGAAGAACCACGAAAGAATGCAAGACCTTGTCGACAAACTGCAACAGAAAATCAAAACTTACAAACGACAGATCGAAGAAGCAGAAGAAATCGCCGCCCTCAACTTGGCTAAATTCCGCAAAGCGCAACAAGAACTTGAAGAAGCCGAGGAACGCGCTGA
>SEYY01014765.1:40000-42500 GCA_009176605.1 Armadillidium nasatum | reverse complement strand
ATATATATATATTATATATATATAATATATATATATATATATATATATATATGCGCTTTTGTTACTATAATTTCGAGTTGTTTTGGAGTGAATTTTTAAATTTATGAAATATTAATTTCTTGCAACAGAGATTAGATGAGTGTTAATGAAGTTAATCTGTTTATTTGGCTACCAGACTCACCTTGGCACCAATTTGGATATTTTTATTAAAACTCCTTCTCTCTCTCTCTCTCTCTCTCTCTCTCTCTCTCTCTCTCTCTCTCTCTCTCTCTCTCTCTCTCTCTCTCTCTCTTTTACTAACCATTGGTGCAACTAGAAAATTTTTCTGGTTGGGGCGTAGCCCCCCCTCTATCAGAGAATCTCAGTTAGTCTGTTATGGTTATATATATATTATATATATATACTAGTATATATATATATATATATATATATATATATATATATATATATATATATATATATATATATATATATATATATATATATATATATATATATATATATATATATATATATATATATATATATATATATATATATATATATATATATATCCAGTTATCACCATCAATCTCGGGCAGTTTTAATCGAGAAGGGAATGTTAAAGTAATTGTGAAAGCATCAAGAGTAAAAATGAAGTATAATTTCCACAAATCGCAAATTTTTGCAGGTGAGCCCCGATGCGTGAAGAGAATTCCACAAAACAGTGGTAGCTGGACAGAAAAGGAAGCACCAAAACGGGCAGGCATGAATCAGCTGCCAATGTCCACACAAACTCATGTGCATACACTACCTCCCTTGTACAATCGGGATCCCAAAAGATAGTTAAAACCCAAAAGATAGTAAAAACCTGAGCCACTCTTAGATATGACTGCAATACCTCATATTATCGGCGTGTGAATGGAAAGAGTTAGTTGAGCAACTTTGAAAATCATTAATGAAAAGAAGGAATAGGGCAGAAGATGAGACAAAATCCTGTGGGACGCCATTGTTAACAGGAAAGGAAAAAATTGCCCCATCAGCAACAGCTGATTTGGAACGATTAGAAATAAAGCTAGGCATATGTAAGCAATGAAGATGAAACCTAAAAGAGGGGAGCTTGGAAAGCAGAGCTTCTTGTCATAACCTCATAACCAGACAACAGTCTTTGATATGTCAAACTTTTTCAAACAAAACTCTCCAGATCCCTAAGGGCAGAATATGAATCTTTGAACCTTGAAGTAGGAAAGTTTATCACTGCCCCTGGACCTCGAGCGCCGAAAGGCAATATTGATAACAGTAAAGAAGGGAAAGGGACTCCATCTGATCCAAGAAATGAAAGTTGAGAATGGTTCCAAAGATCGTTGACAGAGTACAAGTTAGTTAGAAGGATCAGAGCGGCTACTTTTCTTCAAAATTGGTTGGACAAATGTACATTTCCAACAAAGGGAAAGTATTAGCATAAAAGCATAGAAAGAATTGTTGAACGAGAAATGATGTTATACTTAGAAGCACACTCCCTCACATCTTTGGGAGGAACATCATCCTGTCCACTTGCCTTCCTAACGCTCATAGATTTCAGAAGCCTATATGCACCTGATCAAATGTAATCATAGGTAAAAGAATAGGACAACTGAGAAGGGAAGGAGGAGGTAGAGAAGAAGGATTAGGTAGAGAAGAATTGCCAGAGTCGTACAGGGTTGAATTAAGGGAAAACAAATGCCAAAGAGATTAGCATTTTCTGCTAGAGAGTTAGCAACAGAACCATCAAAGTGAATATGAGTATTAAAGACCGATTTACAGTAGTTGCTAAAGATATTTTTAGCAAAAGGCCAGAGAGATTTATCAGCAGGAGAAATTAGGAGTTCAGGGCCCTTTCGTTTGGTGAAAGTCAGCTTTCCTCGTCGAATAATATCCCTGCAACGATCCCGAGCTGAAAAAAATTAGCGAGGGTGATAGGAAAATAAGAATTTTTCCACCTTCAAAACTTGTCTTTAGTCTGAGTGGGGCGAGAGTAAAAATAATTGAACGTGGATTTTAAGGAGAGAAATATTTCAGAGTCAAAGCAGTCATTACATGAATAGTTAGCGTAAAAATGACTCAAACAAAGACTCCGCTCAGAAATTAAAGGAAAACTTATTGCTATGTATATTAAAAGAGTAAGCGAAGGAATCCTTAGGAACGTGGTGTTTCAGACAGGAGCCAAAAAAATAAGGGTGAGAACAGTAGAAGTATTAAACAGATTTGAAGTTAGGTCGTAAGGCACTGACATTCGTGATATATAATATATATATATATATATATATATATATATATATATATATATATATATATATATATATATATATATATATATATATATATATATATATATATATATATCAGAAAATACTTGAATTTTGAATTGTATTGACTGAAAATAGGGGGAGAGGGGAAAGCCAGCTAGCCCTCTGGTGGGGGCCAGGCCCCCCTGCCCTCCTAGTTGCGCTTATGTCGCTAACTCTCCATGTCACTCTTTCTT
>SEYY01014765.1:5000-37500 GCA_009176605.1 Armadillidium nasatum | reverse complement strand
CCAAAATCAAAAATCTTTTCCTTTAAGATTACGTCCCTTATTGATGACTCATTTCGAACAGACAGACTAACATACATAAACAAACAAACACTTAAAAACCGTTAAACAAACACATACTTCAATCATACAAGTAGCATACATATTTATATTATAAAAAATACAAAGAATGAGATGTATTTTCTGACTTTACTGGGAGTTCTTACAGTATAATTTAATAAAAACCCCACAACCAACGCTGGCCCAACGCTCAATTGATTTCAGGCATCTGGAATGTTTATTTCAATATTAATAAATTAAGTAAGATTAAAAAAAGTAATATGCAATGCACATTAACCTTTACGTAGGCAACAATAATGTATCCTTAAAAATACAACTAAAGGTAATACAAATCTTACTTTCAGAATTGATTGAATCACTGATCCGCTCACTGTTACAGTGATTTACTTCTGATGACGTAAAGATCGTCACAAATACGTCCAAGGTGATCAGTGTCATCACCTTTGTGATTGGGTAATTGGCCGGATTTAGTTTTAAGTATAATTTAAGGGTTTATGTGAAACTTAGTATAGTCATAGTATTACTTATACTATGGTATAGTAGCTAGTCAATTTTGTGAGAAAGTATCTTGAACTGTTTGATTAAGAGCTAGGAGGTCTTAATTCTTAACTCATGATGGCCTGAAGGTCAGTATTTCGTTTTCTTGTAGGAGCAATTGTCTAGAGGGACTGTATTTGTCCTTTAGCTTTAGGGATGAGATCTCTCAGTGACAAAGCAAAAAAAGCAGGGTAAGTTCTCAGATAGGAAAGAATGCCATTTTATTTGCTTGAAATGACAGGAAATTCTTTTTTGTTTTCGAGATTGGCTCCTAAAAGAGCAAAGCAAAAACAATCTCTCAATGTAGAACGCTTGTTTTCTTATCTTTTATATTTGTTTGAAACAGTTATAACAATATTTCTTTCGAACAACTGATTGAAAATTAATTCTAAAGTTTAAAAACTGGTTTCCTTGCGTATTATGAACTGAAAATCGAAAATTACAGAGCTGGCCTAACCTGTTCTAGACGTAAACGAGTGGCCAAATGATGCCCATGATAGAGTTCTCTGACATTTTGTCTGCTGATAACATGAAATTTCAGAAAAGACGAAAAGTGTTCTAATGTAATGCAACAAATATTAATGTATAAGTATGACTAAATGTTGTCTTTACTGAGTTTTTTATTCTTTGGTAAAGAATTATTTGACTAGATTCTGTACCATAAAAAGCCAGTATCTTTGTTCGACAAAGTTCTATCACTGAACTTTCAAAATGTCCTTAAGGGGTCTGATTCTGCAGTGAGAATCCAATATGATTTTAACATTAACAGCTAATATGTCATTAAGTATAGACCTATTTGAAGTGGAAGCGATTACCTTTAACTCCTATATATATTATATATATATATATATATATATATATATATATATATATATATATATATATATATATATATATATATATTATATATATATATATATATATATATATATATATGTGTGTGTGTGTGTGTGTGTGTGTGTGTGCTTGTGTGCAAAGTACACAAACCTGGCAACATATCAAAAGGAAAAACGTGAATTATGCATATTTACTCTTGGTCGTAACTTCTAATTTTGGTATGCATCCTTACCTCTTACTCTCTCACACTCTCACCCTTTCCCCTCTCCCCTCTCACTGTCTACATAAATAGGGTCTCTGACAAAGGTATATAAATTTACATTCACAAGGTTGGTAAGTTCAAATAAATGATTTTTAATTGTTATTGCATGGAAGGTTACTTATAATACTATTTAAAAATTAAAATGTTAATAATATTTTATTTTATTATTATTATTATTTATATTTACATTATTATTATTTATATTATTATTTTATTATTATATATATTATATATATATATATATATATATATATATATATATATATATATATATATATATATATATATATATATATATATATATATATATATATATATATATATATATATATATATATATAATATATATATATATATATATATATATATATATATATATATATATATATATATATATATATATATATATATATATATATATATATATATATATATATATATATATATATATATATATATATATATATATATATATATATATATATATATATATATATATATATATATATATATATATATATATATATATATATATATATATATATATATATATATATATATATATATCATAATAGTGTAAATTTACGTAATTTAGAAACTTTTAAGAATGTTCCTTACTACTTGCAAAGATAAGAAGTATTTCAATCTTACAACCACCTGGATTTATAGTCACACATAAACGCATACGTTGAACCATGGAGATATTCCATACGTATCCCATCGAACTGTTGAAAATATTCTTTAATAAAAAAGAAAACAATAGCCATCTCTCCATTGCTAAATTAAGTAGCTTGAGGAAGAAATTAGGATTGATAATCCCATAGATATCTGGGGTAGATCTGCAAAAATTTAGAGCAATGAGATGTTGGGATGTTAGCAAGCAAGGTGTTCAAGTTAAAAGTTTGATATATAACGAGATTGGAAAAACTTCAACGAATAAAGCCAGTAAATTCAAAGAAGGCTCGAATAATGAAGACATTGAACAATCAGGTGACTCAAGACTGGGTCCAAAAATCTGACAAGTAGCATGTAGGGGAGTTTACAGCAGAAAGTATGGGGCTCACAAGAGCATCAGGTTACGAGTCATGGGATGAACATAAAGTTTCCCACAGGAAGAATTTGATAAATATAGTTTGACATAATGCAAAATGTTTGTTTACTGATTGTTTGTATATATAATCTAAGGAAGTTATTCAAATTCTGAAATGATTGTTTAAAATTTTTTCTGAAAATCTTCTGAATTTAGAGACCTCAGAAACAAGACTGCGTATCTCTTTGAGAAGCATTTCTCAATCTTTTAAATTTCGCTACCCACAAAAAGCTAAAACATTAGGTTAATAACCTCGTGACCCCCGAAAAGCCAAAAACATTAAGTTAATAACCTCGTGACTCCTTAATTACCTCTTACGCCTGGCAGCCGTCAGGTGTCAAATTCGAAAGTGCGGATTGGAGTATTTAACGTACGACTGATTAAAAATCTTATGCGTAGCAGGTACCAAATTCAAAGGCCCGGTATAAACTAATATTTATTGTACTGTTAATTAACAAATTTAAAATATTCATGACAGTTATTTTATGAAGACTAGTTTTACTTACTTTTTTTTTTTTTTAATTATTCAATTTTTTTTATTTTATTTATTTTATTTTATTTTTTTTTAAATAACAATTTTGTACTGTTTAAACTTTGTTTAAATTATAATGCAAGCAAAGAATATGAAAAGATATGAATTTTTATTTATTTGATTTCTTTTTAAAATACACTAAATATTTCATATTTTGTGATCCTCAACGATACCCGTAATATGTGATTATTAACCTAACATAGGTCGCGATCAAAAGTTTTAAGAAAAGATGTATTAGAGCAATTTCACTTGTCTTTTATTCTGTCAGTAACAAACTACGTCTTTACCCTTCTCATGATGACACGTAACCATTGTCAGGATGACACAACCCTTGTCAGGGTGATACGTAGCATTTTATTTATCCATACCTAGGCCTCTAAGTGTATCAAGATATTTAGATTGAATGAAATACATGTTTGAAATACACCATTTTGTATTAAATTACAGAAGATTTTGTTTACCAATGACATAAGGTCCCCAGCAATAGTCAACCGACTATATATATATATATATATATATATATATATATATATATATATATATATATATATATATATATATATATATATATATATATATATATATATATATATATATATATATATATATATATATATATATATATATATATATATATATATAATATATATAATAATAATATAATATATAAATAATAATAAAATAATAATAATAATAATAAAATAATAATAATAATAATAATAATAATAATAATAATAATAATAATAATAATAATAATATTTTTAAAAAATTAGTTAATAAAAAAAATCATTAGCTATTAATATTTATTTTCACATTTATTTTTTATATTAATTTACTTCCTATTAATATATTTTTATTATATATATATATATATATATATATATATATATATATATATATATATATATATATATATATATATATATATATATATATATATATATATATATATATATATTAAGCTGGGTTGAATTTTTGTGGGATAACCAAACATGGTCAAATTGGTGCTCCTTGGCTTCCCTGTAGTGGGACAAAAAATCATTTTGCATTTACTCAATGTTTAGGGGGCCCAACTTTAATTTTTTTAAGGGCCGGCACCAATTTTTGGGTATTTCGGCTATTTTTGCTTGGGGCTGATATATTTTGATATATTTTTTTTTCTACTCATCTTATCAACATCAAATTTTCAAGGCTTATATAGTTTGGCAAGATGCATCTTTTTTACTTAGATAATTTTTTTGTATACTCTAAAGAAAATTTTTAAAAAATTTCCCAAAATTTTTTTGTTTTTAAATTTGGTTCAAGAAAAAATCCAAAACTAATAAAAAATACAAAGAAGTTATCTAAGTAAGAAATATGCATCTCCCCCGACTACATAAGCTCTGAAAATTTCACTCACTTCGCTTGAATAGAAAAAAAATTACCGCAATTTTTCATTTTAAAAATTAAAAAAAAATGGGTTTGGAAATTTGACAACGCTGAGCACAAAACTTAAAATATCAAAATTCCGTGTCTAAAACTTTTAGATAATAGTCCAATCTTTGTATATTTCAAGTTCTTAAGTTATGAATTTTATATGCTTTGTTCTTCAAAATTTGGTTTTAATACTAATTGAGAGCTATTTTTGTCTCATTTCAGATCCAGACTATTCGACGTTTGAGATAAGTCCTGTGGGTGCAGTGTTTATTACTATTATTGCAAGACGTATCATGGCATGTGCAACAAGGCATAAAGACAGGCATGCAATATTCGGTTATCCACAACCACTTGTCGAAAATCAGCTACCACTGGCTGAGGATGTTTTTAGAGCCTACAAGTTCCATCAAGTAGTCAACAAAGATGCCAGTGTTACTCATCTAGCAAAGTTAGTGGCAACAGAAGTTAAAGGCATATACAATAAAGCAGGCATTCCAACAATAGAATTTGAAAGTGTTATAGTGAAAGTGAAGAGACTAATAGTGAATGTCAATGATTTGATGAAATATTCAAGAAATAAACAATCTTCTCAAAAATATCAAGATAAAATAAAATCATTTTCTTGTCTCTTCGACATTAGCGCGTGCAAGTGTGTTCATAATGGTATAGTTGAACGTAATCAATGTCAATGTCCCAATGAAAAGAAAATCCCTGTATTGGAATGGCAATTTTGGCTTGATCAAAACACTTCAAGACGCATGATAATAGGAAATGTGGACAAGGAAAGAACAGAGAAAAACATGAAACTTCAGGAAAGGAAAAGGAAACGGTTGACATTTGAAAGTAAGATGAGACACAAAGATACGCAAAAATGTGTAAGTTCAGTTGAATTATCAGGCAGTGAGAGTGATGTGCTAGAAGAATCATTTTCCTTAGAATCAGAAGAAATGGAAGAATGTCACCCTCAAAATAGAAACCAGTATCCTGAGTTGTGTAAAGCATTAGAGAGGACAAATGTGAGCAATAGAGATGCATGTCTCATAGTTAATGCTGCCCTCAAGGACCTCGGACTTGTGTCACCAAAAAACGTTGTTGATCCAAGTAAGTTACAACGCCAAAGAAAATACTGGAGAGACAAACAGTCAGAGAAGCATTTGCTGCAACACAGAGGTATGGTCTGCATTGGTTTCGATGGAAAAATAGATGAAACACTTGTCGATACTGGAGGTGTGCGTAGAAAAGTTAGAGAAGAACATTACGTGCTAGTGTCATTTCCAGATGCATGTTACATCGATCACGTTAGTCCTAACTCAGGAAGATCTCCAGATGTATTTAATGAAATTCTGGGTATTATTGAACGAACAAGATCTACAGAGACTTTAAGAGCAGTGATTTGCGATGGAACTCCTGTGAATACGGGTAACAAGAATGGAATAATCACACTGTTGGAGTTACATCTTAAAAGACCACTTCAATGGCTCATATGCATGTTGCATTTTAATGAACTGCCACTCAGGAAGTTATTTAGTGTTGTTGATGGGAAGACAACTGGCCCATCATCACATGAAGGACCTATAACCAAACTGCTCTCATTTGATCCTCAGACCAAACCCATCATTAATTTTCAACCAATTCCAGGCTCTGTAGTTGATGTTCCTGAAACAGTTACGAAAGATCTAAGTTCTGACCAGCTGTATTTACTAAAAATCTGTTTATTAATTCAGCAAGGGGTACAAAATGCAGATCATAATAATATGCGGTATTTGAAAACTGCACAGCCGGGTGCCTTAAGCCATGCAAGGTGGCTAACTAAAGCTAACAGACTGCTTCGATTGTACGTTTCAACAGAATCCGCATCTGATGATCTGAGGCGTTTGGTACGATTCGTACTGAACTTCTATGCCCCCATATGGTTCTATATCCGCTCCCATCCCTTCTGTCAAGATGGTGCAAAGAATTTTCACTTTATGGTATCACAATATCAAAAACTTTCTCCTGAGGATCAGAACATCATTTCTCCAGTGCTCCTAAACAACTCCTATTTTTGTCATCCAGAAAACTTGTTGCTAGCTGGTGTTGCAGATGAACGGGAAACAATAAGAAGATTTTCATGTCAACAAATTCTTCAAGCAAGAAAGAAAATATCCTCCACCAATGTGCAAGTTCGCTGCTTTGATAAAAGGCAGCTAAACGTCAATCTCAACGCCACTTCCTACATGGAAATGATAGACTGGGGGAGTACTCCTATCACCCCCCCACCTCTTCTTGATGATATTAGTGATGATATTTTGGTTAGTAATCAACAAATTCTCCTACAAAAGTATCCGTGTCATTCGGTCTATGTTGAAAGAAATGTCAAAGATGTTTCCGCTGTTTCTAGTAGGGTCATTGGTCATACTTCTCGACATGGTGCAATACTACAAACCAAACATTCTCGAATCGAAATACCTTCAGTACAGACAAAATCTGATTTTCTATGAGATTTTGTACTATGCAGGTTGTTTAGCATGTAAGAATGTAAGGATATTTAAGCTATACTGTATATCTGGCTATATATATATTTTTGTTTTTAAATAAGAAGATTCAAGGTAAAGTTGGGGTATGAAAACAAATCTTGAAGAACTTACTTTTAACACATTTCAGTTTGTATCTGAAGTGAGCACCAAAATAAAGTTGTTTCAAATCTGCACTACAACTTTTGTATCTTTTCAACCCAGCTATAATATATATATATATATATATATATATATATATATATATATATATATATATATATATATATATATATATATATATATATATATATATATATATATATATATATATATATATATATATATATATATATATATATATATATATATATATATATATATATATATATATATATATATATATATATATATATATATATATATATATATATATATATATATATATATATATATATATATATATATATATATATATATATATATATATATATATATATATATATATATATATATATATATATATATATATATATATATATATATATATATATATATATATATATATATATATATATATATATATATATATATATATATATATATATATATATATATATATATATATATATATATATATATATATATATATATATATATATATATATATATATATATATATATATATATATATATATAATGATAGCTATTAATCTCTCCAAAGGTATAAACTTCAAATAAGTTGCCTCACTCTTAAACCTTTGAAGCGAAAAGAAATATAGGTATTTTTGTATCTTAGATCTGTAAAGAGGTTATAGCCTGCCAAGATTAGATATTAGCAACATATATATATATGCACATAAATAGGATTGGGAAAATCTATCAGCTGTTTGTCTCTTCCTACGTACATCTGTGAATCGTATGATTCACAGTTGACGCCGCCTCCCAACACTGAGAGGTTGTGGTGTTAGGCCTAGCAAGCCGGCTACGTAAAAAAGAAACTGCTCGATATACTAAGGCTACACCTAAGATTGAGGACATTGGCTTGATAATGGACTACGGAGCCTGGAGGTGTAACATCCGACAGGCATCAGCCTTCCGAGTTGGGTGGTGGTGATCATGAAATATTAACTTCTCACTTCCTCACATTTTTTGGAAATCCATTAAGCACAATGATTCAAACCTCTGCACTTTTGCACTCTACACACGCACACACACACACACACACACACACACACACACACACACACACACATATATATATATATATATATATATATATATATATATATATATATATATATATATATATATATATATATATATATATATATATATATATATATATATATATATATATATATATAAGAGAGAGAGAGAGAGATGAGGTATACATAGGTTTGAATCATTGTATACATACATACAGAGTCATAAATACTCTCTAATAAATGCTGCGTTGAGGTGGCCAACACTGACGATTTTGAAGCACGAATGTATGTCTCGTGATTTTGAGTAGGTTCATCGTAGTGAACATCCTCGAGAATCTGACTTTTCAAACATTTGCTTTGGAGGTTATCCAGCATGTTATTCATCAATGAATTGGAATACTTCAGGTTGGTGTTGAGCATACTCTCGACCTTGGTTCTCAACTTATGCAGAGAAGGGAGAAGTACACCCATGTAGGCTATCTTCTATGATTGCAGCTTGTCCAGGGGTTTTATCGATAAACCTCTTGACAATAAGGTACTTCTCCAAATGTTGGTGACTTGGGCTATGTGAGAATTAAGAACCTCGAGGATCGCCTTGATTTCATTTCTGAATTATGTACTTAAAATAAATTGCATTCGCTTTGTAAAGTCAGCCATTCCACAAGACTAAGGGAGATGTAACGAAAAAATTGCTTTATTTAGCTATTTTCGTAGATATAACTTTTATACTTAAAAAGTTATTAATTTTATTTAATAAGAGTAAAATAGGTATATTTTTACCTTTGCATAATTGTTTTAGTTTTTTTTTTTTCAAAGTGTACGGAGGACCTATGCTTCCGCACTTCTGCACACCAAACTGAACTTCCCCATGGTGCGGAAGTGCAGAAGACGTGAGGAAGTTGCCCAGTTCGGTATATATATATATATATATATATATATATATATATATATATATATATATATATATATATATATATATATATATATATATATATATATATATATATATATATATATATATATATATATATATATATATATATATATATATATATATATATATATATATATATATATATATTCGCGATAGATTTTATGAAAATATTCAAGTCTGCTGAACGAGGATTCGAAACCGAGACCTCTAAGATGGTAAGTCATAGCTGTACCAACTGAGCCATGACAGTTCAAAAGGAGATCACAATGAGAAGGCTCATGAAATACGACTCACGCACACTCGGTTTCGATTCCTCGTTCAGCAGACTTAAATTTTACATAAAATCTATAACGAATATGCGGTATAATATACTTACGTATATAATGTCTGTGTTTAAAAGAGCATTGAAGCTGACCTGTTACTTCTAAGTCCGAGTGCTGTAGGGGGAATCCTTTGAGTTAGTCTGCGTGAGTCGTATTTTATGAGCCCTCTTATTGTGATCTTTTGAACTGTCATGGCTCAGTTGGTAGAGCTGTGACTTACTATCTTAGAGGTCTCGGTTTCGAATCCACGTTCAGCAGACTTGAATTACATATATATATATATATATATATATATATATATATATATATATATATATATATATATATATATATATATATATATATATATATATATATATATATATATATATATATATATATATATATATATATATATATATATATATATATATATATATATATATATATATATATATATATATATATATATATATATATATATATATATATGCTAAAGAGCAAATTAACTTACCATCTACAATTAATCAGTTGAGAGGTCCAGACGACATTGTAGGGTAATGGCAGTGCCTGTGTGTGCCCGTACCTACCCAAATAATGCAGTTTAGCATCGATGGGCGATATCGACGAAATACGGTAAAAGAGCAAACTAGCCAAATTCGGTGAGTGACGTGGTAGGAAAGGTAACGTCATGGGTATGCCGGGTATCGAGAGTATTCAACCTTTAAAGTTTGTGTAAATAATATGGAGAGGTTACGACAGAGTTTGACACTCGACGACTGTGTGGCAATCACAACACTGACAGCTGAAGGGTTACTGCCAATGCCAACTGGACAGACGGTTCGGGGTGTCCCCTACGACTATCGGAAGGTTCCTACAGAGGTACGAGTTCACACATGCTCATACCATGCGGCATGACTAAGGTAGGCTATAGTCAACAACTTGCCGTTAATGGCAGCTCGCGATCGGCATGCAACACCTCTTGACCATCGTGTCGAGCTGCAGATTGTCCATCAGACTCTTGTTAGCACGAATACTTTGTTAGCAGAACATAGATTTTGCCCTCGGAGGCCGGCAAGAGTTACCCTGCTCACCAGGGAGCACCGAAAAGCAAGGATGGCTTTCGAACAACAACACTTGCATTGATGGCCCCAAGATTGGGCGAGTATCCTATTTACGGACAAGTACTAATTCAATCTGCACAGCTCCGACGAACGTTCCAGAGTCTATCGGAGGCGTCTTGAACTCTATGCGGTATGCACAATACAAGAGATATTCCTCTTCGGTGGTGGGTCCGTTATGGTTTGGGTGGTATATCTTTCCATGCTCACAGGGAGTTACACGTCTTCGATGCGGGGTACCTAACCTGGAAACAATACATAACGGATATACTCGAACCGTATGTCGTACCATTTGGTCCCTATATCGGTGACAAGTGTCATTCGCATATACTCTGCAGGTTTGCACCGCACCCAACTTATATGCCATAATGTCCCAGTGTCCAGGGAGTTCCCACGGTGGGGCACCACATTATCCCCATTATGTATAACCATGTGTTGTATATTAACAATGTTACTACCCATTTTGTATGTTTCAGTATCCTCCTATTGACGCTTGTTTCATTTTTTGTTCTAATTTTGCTCTTATATATATATATATATATATATATATATATATATATATATATATATATATATATATATATATATATATATATATATATATATATATATATATATATATATATATATATTAATGTGTGTGTGAGTGCATGTGAGAGTGTAGACTATTCTCTTTTCACAGTCACACGACCTACACTATGCACAACGGCGGTAAACCTCTCTAGAAAACAAGTTCCAGTCTATCCGTCTTGCATAATCGTTGATAAACTACAGGAAAGTTTTTTTTATTATGTAAGTACGCTACATCTTATTGAAGTAAGTCTCTTGGCATACCTTTATATTTTCCAGATCAATTCTGTTCGTGAAAATCAAATCAACATATTTGCGAAATAAATAATGAGTTATAATGTAAAACTAATACAATTTCACAAGTAACCTGTTCTTGTAAATTCTGGTATGCATTTAGCAATTTTGAATCATCATCTAACTAGTACAAATATTTAAACCATGTTTGCCGAGGTAGTGGCACTTTACGAATCTTCTGTGAGCCCTCCGGCTATCAAGTGTTTAATTATATAAATATCAAATTACATATAGGTGATGTATGGATTTGAGATTATGAATGTTGTAAATTTGTCAAAATTTTAATTTAATTTAAATTTTAAAAATTTTAAAAAAATAAATTTTGATTTTGTAATGAGCACTTTTCTAGAAATAATATAACTTTTGGGTGGGCTGGAAAATATTTTCTCTCACTCATTTTATTATTATCAGTTCAACCATGGTTCATTCCTGACTTCGCTTCCCAAATAGAATTTATTTTTATTGGTTGGTACACTGTGACAGCTGTCAAATCTATACTTTTGTTAATATTTGCGTTTTCTGTTTACTTAATTAATCGAAATTTTGTTTTATACTTTGTATATGTAAAGAGAGTTGTCCAAAAATGCTTATGTAGGCATTACTTTGGAACCTATATTCGTCAGAATCTCAAAATTTTTGTAATCATTATAACTTGTATAGTCTATAATAAAGATAAATTCAGACGATCATTATACGGTAAAGGTGGCCAACCACATGGCACATGATGCATGTCCTAGTAAAGTTCTTACCAATCGTTCTCAAAATTACTGCCTTTTTAATAGCCATTTGTGGATTGCATCATTGTCATTGTCAGCTGATTGTGAATGTGAAAGCTCAGGTAATTTAAATGTTTTAGAAACATTATATAATATCAATATTTTAAATATTGATATTATATAATGTTATTGTATCATTTTCCAATTAAGATACACAGGTAAAAAAAATTAATATATAGTGAAAGGGTATTAAAAGTCACAGAGCATTTTGTAAATTTATCAAAGTTGTACAAATAGGTTCAGCATTGATTCAACTACTAAATATATTTTCATTAAATAATTTTGTCACTTTACCATTAGTGATTCAGTGATCATATAGTAACTATTTATTATTTATCTATGCTGGTTATATTATAATTTCTCCAAGCTGAAGTTTAGTTTATAAAAGTATGCAGTATTTGATATATATATTTGTGTAATTCAGAATTAGTTCAGAATATTTTGTGTTCTATAGTTGGATGTGTGGCAAGTGATGCCATCCTGCTGAAAATAGCAAGTACAGAATTCCTCAGGTCTGTAGTCCAGATCATATTCCTGGGATGGTGTTTTCCACAAGTAAACTCATCCTTAGGTAAGGAATGTGAAGTTGATTAATCTGATGAAAGAACTTCCTTCCATTGTATGGCAGTTCGATCCTTATAAGTGCTGCACCATTCTCTCCACTTTGACATTCATGTCATTTACAAAAAGTTTGACTTGCAGCATGCCCATGAATATTGAACCTATTGAGTTCCCTAATCACTGTTCTTGACAGGGTTTGCTAGATTGGTATTTAGCTTAGGAGTAGCTTTTGCAGCTGTTTTCTTATTTTTCGTCACAATATTCCTCGTCTGTCTTTCTTCAAATTTAGACTTCAACCACACTGGGGTTTACAAAATGATGTTTTTCCACAAGCACAATATGGGCCCATGAACTGCAAGCTTGGACATACTCATTTGTACCAAAGTAGAATGTTTAACAGAGCAAATGGTGCTTCCTACTGACGTTATTATAGGTCACCTATCACAAGTGACACTTGAGTGCCTCTGGTGCCTCTTCCATTTCTGGGAATTGATGTTTGTCATATTTATCCATTCTTTTTACTGGTTCCATTTTTTGTTTCAACCCATATATATATATATATATATATATATATATATATATATATATATATATATATATATATATATATATATATATATATATATATATATATATATATATATATATATATATATATATATATATATATATATATATATATATATATATATATATATATATATATATATATATATATTATAGAGTGGTGAAATTCTTAAGGAATCATTTTTTACCAATGCTTCTGACGATTCTGTCACTTCTGGAGTTTTCACTTCAAGATGGAAGCCATACTGCACAGATTGTGGATTTCAAACAGGTAATATTAATTGTTCATTATTATTATTTATTTATTTATTTTTTTCTTGTAAATTAATTGTATTTTGCCCCAAAAAATCCATTAAATCAATACAAAACTTGATCCAAAACTCGAGCCTATCAATATAAATCAGTTTTTTGATATCTGATATAATTATACTGATTAATTTGATTCACTTTTGACTGATTTACATTAGCTATACACTCATTCATACTCCTACCCTGAAACTGGACCCTTAACTTCCGAGAAAACTTCCACTTGAATATTTAAGATTTTGGACAAAGACAAAATACTTTTGAGACAGTGGACAAAAACAGTATATTTTCAATAATATGTACATTATTATACAGTGTCCAAAACAATAAATCTGTTAATACTGTATAAATAATCTGCTAAAGAATAGAAATAAAGTTGATTATACCATTCATCATTCCAGAGTCCATAACTAAAGAATACCTGATTTTTACCTCCCATAAAACAAAAAGAAAATAAATGAGAGTTCTTCACCAGAATACCTTGTTACCTAATGGTCTTTTATCATTGATTTACCTTGGCTTACTACTTTTAATTACGACTGACAACATCCACATTATTATAATGCCATTATGATGATTTAAAACAAATAATAAATTAACCTATTTAATATTTCATAAGAAATATCGAAAAGATATTTCAAATGAAATGTGAATATACTTTGACTATTTTATTATGACACACAAATGCTTATAAAATTGTCATGCTGTCAAAATTGTGTTGGCAGACAAGGACAAATAAATGGATAGCGAGTTCTGTGCCACTTTGCAAATAGATGCGTGCCATTGTTTAGCTACTCCTGTTTAAGAGATCTCTTTCAAAATTGCTTTCTTGAATCTTTCTTCCTTGAAGACTGTAATGTTTATTTTCTACAAATTTCTTTTTATTAAATTTTTGAGGATTTAAGGCAATATTTTGATTATTTACTACCACTTTCATGCCAGTAAAAATTTTGGTGGAAACTGATCTTTTAAGTTTTTACATTCATTTTTTTTTACTTTAAAGTTTTTCATATTTTTTTTTAATCAAATAATTTTCATGATTTGTAAGTTGGCACATTCAATTATTTTTTGTTCTGAAAATAGTTTGAGTAATAAACTTCTTAGAATTATACTTTGAGAAATATGGTAAAATATATCCTCGTAAATTTGTTAAATAAAAAAAGAATACTATATCAAACATAATAAGGATAAGGATTCAATAAAGCAAATGAAAGAAACTCTATTATCTTTAGATCTCATGCACTGTGGAATGATGTAGTTCAATTTTTTTTTGGGAAACTGAATTGGACTTTCTTTTTTTTTTTTTTTTTTTTTTTGACTTGTTTCCTAAGTGAGAAAGATTTTTCAACAGTTTATTTTAAGCTATTTGAAGAAATAACAAACAGTAACATAAGGAAAATTTTTTAAGGGCTTAAAATAAAATTTTAATAATATTAATCTGTGGAATTACTATGAATATTATTACTCTAAATAATTGATGGAGGAAAATATTATTTATTATTATTATTATTATTATTATTATTATTATTATTATTACAATAATTATTATTATTATTTTCAAATGGTATCATTATCTGCAAAAAAGGCAAGGAAGAGGTGACTTTTTGAAAGTTGGATAGTAGTGATAATGAATCGGGAAAAGTTTGAGATTTGGCAGTTAAAAGAAACTATAGAAAATTGAAGTGAGATGATTGGGTTATGAGAAAATTTTATAATTAAAAAAAAAAAAAAAAAAGTGCTAGAGGAAGAGAGTTAGATTAGAAATTAATGACTCTTGGAGAGAGTCAGGTACAAAGAATTTTTAAGTATATCTGAGCTGAATGATTATTTCATAATAAAGTGATAAAATTAGAGGTTGAAGGTAGAATATTAGAATAATTTTGTGTTGGCTAAAGATGTCATTTTGGAAAATAAGTTAAATATTATAAACCTGGAGAAGAAATAGATGAGCACAAAATACGTTCTGTGAAATGAAATGCATATTTTCAGTAATGTATACTCTGCTGTTACGGTCATTTTGAGGTTTTTACTCTTTTCTGTTATATATCAAAAACAAAGAAAATTTATAATTTTTATCAAATATTTTCTGATATGAAAGTCATTTTTTTTCTCCAAAAACAATTATTTTTGCATAATTTTTATTTCCAATATTTATATACTAAAAAATTACGAAAGAAATTTTATTTTCAGGAACTACAGATATTTCGGGTCATAATGTTAGGGGAAGAAGAACTAGATCAAAGTCCTTATCAAGTATTTTGTTTTGTTACAAAGTTTGCCAAAGGGGATTTTATATCATCAGATGCAATGTCTAAACTTCGGCAGGTATGTCTTTTATTACAAAATGTTTAATATCTATTTTATTTATCATTTAACCATCTATGAATTTTATGTATAGCAAGTAAATATGATGATTATTTAATGGCTAACATTGGAAAGTTTTCCACCATTGTGTTGAGATTGACTTAAATAAATGTATGCTTATTTTTAAAAGTTAAATCAGTTATGGAAAACCCATTTTGAGCTGAGGGTTCATAAAATGTTATTCATTACAAGTTGGGTCATATATATATATATATATATATATATATATATATATATATATATATATATATAATATATATATATATATATATATATATATATATATATATATATATATATATATATATATATATATATATATATATATATTATATATGTTTGTGTGCGTGCGCGCATGCGTGCGTGTGTTTTATTGAACATAGGCGACGTCCAACTGATAGTGATTGGACGTAAGCGATGTCCAAATGAAAAAAAAACTCTTATTGAGAAGGTTTATCCATCTTGCTTTTGATTTTACCCAGAAGTATTTATAATAATATCCATCAGCATACATTCTTTTTCACACCCAACACAAACTTTTAATAACTATTAAAATATCGACCACATTTGTAGAAGTCACTAAAGGTAGTTCCTAAAAATATCTTCCTATTCCACCTCTCCCCTTTCATCACTTAGGAATTGGCGATCTCTAATGATGAGATTGGTGCGCCATATAATTGCCGTCTTGTTCTAAGGTACGATCCTCTTTTTTTCACTAATTTTGAAAACATTGCAGATTTATTCTAATTTCGATACTTTCTCATTCTCTAGACCGTTCCTCTGAGGATTGGATTGGAAACCTTTCTCTGTTCTTTACGTCTTTCAAATTTTCAACATTATGGCTTGGACTTTCAATTAAATTCATCTTTGCAGTTTATATTCTAAATTCTGAAAAATTGGAACACATTTTTATCTTCTCCATACCCCGAAATTATCATTCAGGTTGATTTCAGTGTTCACTACCGTAAATGTCTTGTAGTTCTCAAAATGCAGCCGGTAAATTTTCCTACTCATAACCTTGAGAAGATGGTAATAATAATAATAATAATAATAATAATAATAATAATAATAATAATAATAATAATAATAATAATAATAATAATAATAATAATAATAATAATAATTTGGCATCCACCATGGCACAAACTGTAAAGTTATTGACTCCCATGTTTGAGGGAACTGATTCGATTCCGCATGTGGATCCTAGTAATACACAACCTAGAAAAAGTTCCTACCCTCGAATAGGGCAATGTTTGTGAAATGTGAACATTGTATATAAATAAATAATTTTTAAAAAAAATATTAGCAATAAGGAAGATAAAAATAAATATGTTCAAATTAAGTTGGGCTTAAAACTGCACTCCAAAAATTCTTCTAAAATTTATTATTATTCTGACATTAAAACGTACCATAGAAAATTAAAATTAAACGTGCCACACGGTACCTGTGTCCGAACTGAATGATTATTTCATTAAATTTATATTTTATAATTATCTTCCTCTATTTTAAAAATGTTTAATTATTATTATTTAAACAAGTTCTTGTGAGTATTCCTCATTTACCAATTACAATACTTAGATAAAAGTAGTATTAATATATATATATATATAATATATATATATATATATATATATATATATATATATATATATATATATATATATATATATATATATATATATATATATAATATATATATATATATATATATATATTAAATGCAAGTTTGTTATTGCCCTACAGAAAAATCCTACTACAGTCCGCACTCCTGAAGGGGATCATGGAACAGAAGAGTTTACAATGGATCTCAGTTTAGATGTTGAAGGTTCCTCATTCATTTCAAGTCACATTCCAAGTCTTTGTGCTGCAGCTTCATCTTCTACGTATGCTTCAGAGAAGGATCTTAAACTGTGGGTCACACAGAAGCAAGGTATTGTGCCTAATTGAGTTAGCACGGATTTTTTTCATGTCTAGTATCTTATTGTAAAGAAAGCTTATTAATTTTATAATTTTCTCTTTGACTCTTAAAGACTTTCATTTTAAATTTGCTTTAAGTTTTTCTCTTCTTATTATGAAACATATTTGATGCTTTGGTTCGAAGCCAAAGGAAGAGTTCAAGGATATAACTACAGACACTTTTATTTTCCTTATATTTCGAATTCTTTCAGTTTTTGAGTTAAATCGTAAAATTTCATTTTGCTCAACTGGTTTCTTTTCCACATCTTTGGTGGCAATTGTTGACATTGGATTGTTATAGTGTTATATATGCAAAAGGAAATAATTTTCAAATCATCATGAAAAGTTTGTTACTCTTCATATGTGTAGATTTTTGACCTTATTAACAATAAAAAGTTACATAAAAAAAAATATAAAACTAAGTGGATACCATACTGAGATTGTTTTTCTTGCTACCAACTTCAGAATACACATTAACTAAAGGAGGTGTACGCTAGTATATTATTCATAGTGTACTTAAAAGATCTTAACAATTTAAAAAGTATTAACAATTGAGCTTTTCATCACAAAATTTCTGGGCAAATTAGGGACATGCAAAGTCTTATAAATACATTCCTGATCATGTGCCCTTAGGTGGGTGCCACATGATGGCTTAAAATGAGGTAATTTTTTTGTTGTTGCTCTTTGATCTTGAGTTCTCGAAAAGACTCACTGTGTTGAGTGACTCTTTGAAACATATAATACTACTGTTAACATTAATTAAGAACTTGATACAGCAGAAAACCTCTTTCAAGGACTCCTCTTCTGTTTTGTTGAATTGGAAGATTTGAAAGCTAGAATCATTTCTGCATATGATTATGACTCTACGTAAATGCTTGAATGCATCATAAACATTGTGCGATTAACCAATGGTGCCCATGCTGCATGTTTGTGACCAGCATTTCTTATAAAAAAAACTGTAAACTTTAAGGTTTACTCTATCTTATTCTGCTTGCATCATAATTTGTATGTTGGATAATAAATTTTCTTTGAACATTCGTAGTTATCTTTTTTGTACACCCTGTAGTTTCAGTTCTCTTTTCTGGCGTTTTGTAAAATTCTTTAATATTACCAGTTTTTAAATTTTAACAAAGTTTTGGTTTATAACTTTATTTTTTTTATGTTTCTGGTTCCAAACTTGTTTCATGAGGGGTAGTGTCTTTTGTCAGAACGCGTTTGTTTGTATTTTAAAGAGAAGATTAGTATGTTGTATGATTGCAATTTGTTGATTTAATTACTTGGGGCTTTAAATATTCACGCTGCTCCAATAACCACTATAGTTTAGTTTCAAACTAAAAGAACAATCTGATGGAGCAAGATTATTTAACAGTAAAACAAAATTATCATTCTTTCTATCCATCAAAGCTTAAAAACTTAACTTATTATTCTAGTTATACTTAGAATTGGCGAAAACTTTCACTGATTTTTTTACATTGAAGTAGATTGCTGTATATTTGATTACAAATATTTGTTGAAGCTGACTAAATATCGTTTTCATATTGAAGAATCTTGCTTTTCATTCTGCTTTTATATACAGTATTATTTAAATAACTAGTAACATACTTTAGAAGCTATATTTGATAAATAAACTAATATTACCATTACTCATTGTCACCTTTTGTAGCAGCTGATTATTTATTTTGAAAGCGAATTAAATAATGAGTTTGAATTTCAGATGTTGACTGGGATTGGTCCACTGTGAGGGAAGCTACAAGGAGATTACCAGCAAAAGGGCTCAGTTTTTGCAGTGAAAATTCGAAGGATTCATCTTGCATATGTAACCATCAGGTTAGTTTAAATAAAGAGATCCTTATAAATATCTTAAGAGGCTCGCATTATACTTACTTTTCATCAATTATGTGTAGCTCTTGGAAGATATATGTCTATGAATATTTGAATTCGTTTTCACTCCCAATTGTTTTTTAAGAATGGGCTTCTCTAGATTTCTGAACATATTGCTTGTTAAAACTAATATCTTGCAAAAGAATCTGAACATCTTTGATTGGTTGTAAATGTAAGGATTACGCTTTCTAGAAATGTTTATGCTCTTTTGTGCGCTGTTTGAAAAAAAATAGTCAGTTTGCGGAATATCTTAGCTACCGCAGCAGTGAGGATCGACTGGCATTGTTGTGGTAGTAAATGATGGGAAGAAGTACTGCAGCAAGACTGCGGAAACCCAAAAATAGATTATGAATATTGACGCGTTTCAAATTGAAAGTATTATCTTACAAGAAACAATCACCTGAGTTGCTTGAGGCTTACAAAAGTAGTCTTCATTTGCACTGTTCAAGATCAATGCTATTGAATTTCACTTCCAATAAACTCAGAGTCAACAGTCATAATACTCTTGCACAGAATTTTTTCGGTTTGAACACTAGTTGATACAGTTGTTTTCGGTTTATTGAACACTAGACAAGTGAAAGTGTTCTGTGGGGTGACGAATCGTGGCTCTCGTCCAGTCAATCCGATTGGTAGGTTTGAGTTTGGAAAATGCCAGAAGATTGTTTTTGAATGTATGATGCTAACAGTTAAGTTATGGCAAAAGATGTATAATTGTTTAGGAATCATTTTCATGGTAAGATTTAAGTTGATTGATTCTAAAAACTGGAATTCATAATGTTGAAAGATATCGCAATATTTTGGATAATTTTATCCTTTCTAATCTTGATTTAAGACAAATCTTTGTTGTTGTAATTAGGAGTAATATGTACTATGAAAAATATATTGTTTAAATGTTTTACAAGTGGATTGAACTTTATAAAGTACAAAATTGAATCCAGTTTACAGTTTACTGAATGAGTTAGATAATTGATGTCTCATTCCTATTCAAATCAATGAACAGTTGTTATTCTTACTGAAGCTTTTATGAAATAATTTGTTACAAATTATTCCATAAAAAAAAATATGAAGAATTTTACCATAAAATGTTTTACACTGATCGAAGTAAATGGTGGGACATCAAAGCAGTAAGGTTACTTAGTTATGAGGTTTTCGGATATAAGTATCTGGATATTTTTGAGAAAATAGTTGTAATATTGAAATTCTACAAATTACTTTTTACTCTTCTACAGATTTGCATATCATGGTACCCGTGTGGCTTAAAATATTGCACTGGTAAAGATAATTCTGGGAAAACTGTCTCTTACAGATGTGGAATTAGAACTTGTAGAAAGTGTTACAAATTCAACTTCTATGTGACTCAAAAACAGGCTTGCTTGACAGCTTTAGAATAAGCACTATCGGTTCATTGTAATATAATATATATATATATATATATATATATATATATATATATATATATATATATATATATATATATATATATATATATATATATATATATATATATATATATATATATATATAATATAATATATATATATACTGTTAAATAATAATTTCCACTATACTATATTCGTTGAGTGTAAAAAAAATAATTGTGAGCTGGTTAAATGCAATAGCAAGGTTATATTTTAAATTTTTTTTTTTTTTTTATGTAAAGGCTTTAACATGAATTTGGTTTCAGTATGAGTTTTGATATATCCATAAATTTTTATTTTTATTATTATTATTATTATTATTATTTTTTATTATTATTATTATTATTATTTTTTTATTATTATTATTATTATTATTATTTATGTGATTGGAAAGTGTCGGTAATTTATACAGTCCTTCCCATTGCTGATTGGGCAGTTAATTTGATCACATGGTATAGCTTTAATTTTCGTTTTAAAGTTCCTGTATTATGTTTTACATGATATTCTTTTTGTACTCAAAACACTTCCATGGTAAAATTTTGTAACTTCACCTTCAGTACTTGTGTGTGAGAGTTTGCGTTTGCTTGCTTGCGTGCGTGCGTGTGTATATCTTTGTATTTATTTCTAAAAATTCTCATTTAAGGAATATTTTAGGGATATTCATTTCTAAATGGCTATATATTTATTATTATTATTATTATTATTATTATTATTATTATTATTATTATTATTATTATTATTAATAGTATTATATAGTAGGACTAGGGGACAGTACTTCTGCAATTATGTGTCAACTGTGAACTCTTCTACATCTATACATTCTGCTTACAAGGTTGTTAAGAAAAACTCCCGTCAGCACCATACCGACTCGCCAATTGTCCTCAAACATAGTTCAGATACTTTCGACGTGATTACTGTCCCAGGTACTTTGGCGGATGACCTGGGCTATTATTTCGCGGCTAGCTCCAGCGGTTCCATATACAGAGAACCTTTCCTCTCAGGTCGCCATCTGGTCAACCCAAATTTTTGTGTCCTCTGAGGTTGACACTCCTTACAACCATCTTTTCACCCTGGTGGAATTCGGGAGACTATTTCAATATGTCTGGATGGTGCACTTGACCCGAAAGGCATATCTTATTAGATGATTCGCCACTTTCATCCATCCTCCTCGGCTTCTCTTTTGACTCTGTTCTTAACTTTGAAACTGGAATTAAAAGAAAATATTAATTGGGTTTTATTAAATAATAATGAAATATAAATAAAACATTTGGAAATTGTACCCCATACAAGAAGTAGCAGCTTACACCCAGGGAAACTGTAGGAAATATTATTTTCAATTATAAACCAGTATCTATAAGTATTTTATTAAGAATATCATTAAATAGGAAAGCTATTTATTCTTTCCTTTTGAAATAATATAGTGCAACATTGGAAAATTTTGCGAGAATTTTTTTTTTTTTTTTTTTTAAAGAGAAAAATCAAATCATTCAGACTACAATTAAAACTACTTATTTCATAACTACAAAAATGTACACGTTATTACATTCTGTAATATTTCTCTATTGCTGTATTTGTTGTACTCATGTTCTTTTTTTCTTAATATAAGTTTACAAAAAATTAATACATTTATAATTAAAGATAAAAAAAAAAAAGTATGGATTAGCATTTTATTTACAAATTGTAGACCAAAGTTTATGTTAAACATTAATGATAATTTTTATATAATCTCTTTCCCCGAAAGAATTTCTTTGGGGTGGGGGTGGAGGGGAGGGGGGAAATACACGGAAAATGCAGCTTGAAAATCAACTTTGAAATTATAGTTAGAAATAAGGTGACCTTGTATGTTTTAGAATCTGTTTTTTCTGAATTATTTTTCTTTATATAATTTATATCGTAATTCAAGAATTGCTTAATTATTATTATTTATTAATTAAATTCTAATTTAATTTAATTTAATTCTCAAATTGACTTCAGATGCGTACTACGTTGTTTAAAGTTATCTTTAAAAATTTTGTTTATGAAATAACATTTTTAATTTTACTTCTTTCGGAAAATTTTCAAAAACTCTTCGTTCAGACGTATGTAAATTTAGTAAACATTGACGCAGTATTATGGGACCAAAAACTTAAATACTCGTTCTGTTCTGTTGGTTTCGTACTACTACAGTTACTACTACAAGATAATAATAATACAAATAATATCTTCATTATATATATATATATATATATATATATATATATATATATATATATATATATATATATATATATATATATATATATATATATATATATATATATATATATATATATATATATATATATATATATATATATATATATATTAATGTCAATTTAATGCTTTAATTATATTAATAATAGTTTTAGTTTTAAAAATTTTTTATGTTCTTTTTTTTTCATTATTAAGTTAGCTTCATGTGCTTTAAATATAAATATTTTTGTATGGAAATTCGTATTATTTTCCTTATTATAAAATGAGTTTTGCTGCTACTTTTACTATGCATAGAGTTGAGCCTGAAAACAGCCAACCAAACGCCAGCCAGCCTAAAGACAGCCAGCCAAAAGCCAACCATTTTTTTTAAATAATGGAAATTTATGATTTCCCTATTTTAAACGGAAATGAAAGTGTTATAGTTCTTCAACTATTAATTAAGTTGAGCCGAATTTTGTACGGATTCTTTCTGAATTTAGAAATTATGGATTTGTTGATGACGTCTATTTCTTAAAGAAACTATGCGTTTTTATGTATCTTTTCAACTCTGCCTGGACATGTAATGCTTAAAGGTATTAAATATGAAAGGAGGGATCCAAATACACTTTTGAATTAGACTTAACCCATTAATGCCCACTGTGTCTATTTAGACACGTAAAACATGACCTCATAAAATATTTAAAAAATAATATATTTTAAATTTTTTTTTGGTTTTGGTACGAATGGTTATTCTAAGGAATGATTCTTCTAGCTATTTATTTCAATGTTTCCCTCAAAAAAATTTTTTTTTCGTTTCTACACGCAATAATTTCAGTAGTAAAATTTTTGATGAGCGTCAGTGCTGACATGCATTGACTTGTAAGTGTTTTTTGGGGTACTTGTATGTTTGGATAAGTTATTTTTTATTTTTTTTTACTTATTAGTAATTGTACTGTACGCTGAAAATGCGAAAACGAATATTTTATTAGTGAAATAAATTTTATAGGGTGTTATTTTTCCGCGTGTCTTTTTAGACACAGTGGGAAGTAACGTTAACAAATTTTTGAATTATTTTTGATTCAGAAACTTTCGAATTTCATCTTTACTTGCTATTGTAGCTGAAATATATATATATATATCTCATTTGCGGATACGGATATAGAGTTTTCGAAAGTGCGCATGCGGATGTTGAATTTTCGCAATTGCGGAAACGAATGTAAATTTTGATGAAGATGCTCTGCGGATGCGGATGCCATCACAAATTTATATATATATATATATATATATATATATATATATATATATATATATATATATATATATATATATATATATATATATATATATATATATATATATATATATATATAATTTTCAGCAAAATATGGTTTCTAAAAAACTTGATATTATAGAGGTACAGAGAAAATCTTTAATATACTAGAAAATGATGAGCAAGCTAAATTTGTAATTACTGAGATTGATGCGGCAGATATTGATATTGTTCTCAATCCACCTCCGGATGGTGGGGAGTCTGATAGAGACGACGCCAACAGTGATGCAGAGGAATTCCTCACAATGTTAGAGACCTTGGGAAGGGAGTTTCATCTCAATCAGCAGAGCTAAGAGCAATAAGAAAAAGACTTACAATAGAATTTATGGATCATACATGCAGAGAATCTGTAAAATATGCTTCTCAAAAAACGAGACCAACAATTTACACTTTCAGTCGATGAATTGTACATTTATTTCGGAATTCTTTTGCTGTCCGGTTACAACAAACTTCCATTTAGAAGAATGTACTGGGAAAGACGTCCCGATTCAAACAACAATTTGGTTAATAATTCTATAAGGAGAAATAAGTTTGAAATAATTCACCAATTTCTACATTTCAATGATAATATGACCATTGATCCTAACGACAAAGTGTACAAAATTTGACCCCTCATAGAACCACAAATTTTTTAATTTCATCGACCCTCTTGGCAGTAAATTTTCTTTAGACGAAGCTATGGAGCCATATTATGGACATCATTCCATGAAGCAATTTATTAGAGGAAAACCTATTAGATTTGGGTTCAAATTCTGATGCCTAACTACCCCAGAAGGATACATAATCAAGTTTCATCCATATACAGGAGGAGGGGACAAGATACCTGGAAAGACAGAAGGGTCTTCTGTGACAGAGAAGCTGTGCTTAGGATGCGTTCCTGAATTGTCGTTCATATATATGGACAATTATTTTACATCACTTTCATTGATGGACACCCTTGCAACTAACATTGTTTTGCATTGGATCAATCCGAAGTTACAAAATTGAGAATTCTCCTTTGAAGGACTTGAAAAAGACATGTCGGGGCCCTGGTGTTATTCTTGTTTGATGGAATGACAACAGTCAAGTAACTATGTTTACACACTCAATAAAAGAAACATCTTTGAAATTGGTAGTTGCAAACGTTGGAGCAAAGGAGAGAAAAAACAAGCAGTCATTCCTCAACCAAATATCGTAAAACTGTATAATAAAAATATGGGAGGGGTGGATCTGTTCGAAAAAATGCGAGCATTGTACCGAATTAGAATATGATAAAAAATGGTTTTGGTATTGCCTAAATGGTAGTGTTGTCAATTTGTGGATGCTATACCGTAATATTGAAAGCATTCCTCTTCTTGAATTTACTAGACAGAATAGAGAAGCGTAGGAGATGTGCAATCTATAGAATATCCCTACAATATCGTTGCACAAAATGCAATGTAGGTCTTCATGCATATGAATGCTTTGTTAAATATCATATATATATATATATATATATATATATATATATATATATATATATATATATATATATATATATATATATATATATATATATATATATATATATATATATATATATATATCTTAATAATAAAAATAATATAACTTTAGCAAAAACTATCATTATCTAATTTTCGAGTTCTTGTTAACGCTAATGCCCACTGTGTCTAAAAAGACACGGCCTAAAAATCTGTGAAAGAGACGGAATTTTTAAAAAATTCTTGGAAATTGACATTTCTAGGACTAAAATAGACTATATATCCAAATTTTAAAAAAAAATTCAAACTTTTTTAATTTCGGGCATTAATGGGTTAATCAGTGAATCTATCGAAGGAAACTATTAAATTAATGGCACCTCTAATCCAGGCACCTCTTGTCACTTGGTTTATTACGTAGGTCATGTTTTCCACTTTCATTTTTTTTCAACTACCCCTTAAATTAACTTACTTTAAAACTCTTCTAGATAAAGCGTCCGTAAGTGATGTTAAATGTGATCGTAAAAATTCTCGCGAGCTCGGCTTTTAACGTGCTTGTGTGTCAGAACTTCAATTCTCTTCAGTTTCCTAGACGGAAAATTTGTTGTTGTTTTTTTTTTAATTGCTCTATTTGGATTATTTTTACTATCTTTGCATTTTAAATTTTAATCGTTGCTAAAATCATTTCTTTTTCTTGTTACAAAATTAGTGTACCCCAAAGATTATTAAGAGATAAGCTTGTAATCTTTTTTTTACTTTTTTATTAAAAAAAGAAACACTTAATTGCAAATGTATTAATCATACTTTTGTAACTTTAGATTTTTCAAAGTAACTTCAATCATACTTTTATAACTTAGGGGCTAGTTCTTTTAAGTAACTTAATTTATTCTTTTATAGCAGTTTTTAAAGTAATTTTTAAGTACTTTTATAACTTTTAAGTAACTTGAATCTTATAAAGTAACTTGAATCTTATAAAGTACTTTTATTTATATTTAAAAAGACTTTTTGTCTCATCAACTCTTCCGCTTTCACTAATTCTCTCCAGTCTCTTTTTGCCCGTCGGACTGTTGCGTCACTCTCTCTATATTATCGCTATTACAATGGACATTGCTCTTCTGAACTCTCCCGTCGCATACCACCTCCATTGAGAAGGGCTCGTGCGACACCTTTCTACACAGTCTCATCCTTTCTCTGTTTAACTCTCTGACCCCAGACTTAACAGCTGTGCTCAATCTTACATATACTCTACTGTTAAAGTCTGGAACACACTCCTTTTGACTTGCACACCTTTTAACGCCCTCTATCGGGACATGTCGACCCTTAATTGGACCTAGAGTTTGACATTTCTCCAACTCTTTTAGTAAGCCAACAGAAGTAATATTTAAAAAAAAAAAAAAAAGTGCTTGAATTATACTTTTTATTTTATGAAGTACTTTTTATTAAATTTGAAAGTACGTTCATTAATTTGAAACATACTTTTAGCTTATAAAATACTTTTAATTATATATAATAGTATTTTTTAAGTAGTTTGAATCATACTTTTATTTGATAAAGTACTTTTAATTAAATTTAAAAAGTATTTTTTTTTTTAAATATTTTTCTTTATACATTCCTTTATAAGGGATTTCAATAATACACAAAATTATTTATTTTATTAAAAAATACTTTTTGAACAATTTTTATTTTTAGTTTTTAATTTTAAAAATATTTTTTATTTTTAATTAAAATATTTTATTGTTATTTTTAAGGTTATTGGCACATATAAATAACAAATATTTTAAATAAATAAGTAATTTTTTTTTAACAGTAACTTATAATATTGTCCAAACTGGAAAGACTTAATTATTATTATTATTATTATTATTATTATTATTATTATTATTATTATTATTATTATTATTATTATTATTATTATTATTATTATATTATTATTAACATTAAATTTAAATAAATATAGCAAATATGAAGAGGTACTTTTTGTATTTAAGTTTTTTTATGATCAAAAAAATATATTTTTAAAAAAATTTTGAAAATAATTTATTTCTATATTTTAAATATTTATATATTTTAATGATTGTTATTGGTAATTATATATTATTGCTAGTGTCACTGATCTCCAATTAATAAGAAATGTTTGTATCCAGGTTGGCAAATTCCCTTTATTATTAATTTATTTATTTATTTATTTTTTTTTAATTTTTATAAAATGAAACCCCCAGATAATTTTATAAATGAAATTTCTTTATTTTATTTTATTTTTATTTTTTTTTTTGAGCTGGAAATGTTTTTTTGGGTTTCAGCCTAGTGGGTTTTTTTTTTATTTTATTTTTTATTTTTGAGGGAGTTATTGCCATCCCAGTATGAATCGTGCTCCTCCTTCTTCAATTACATATGACGAGTATTTCCAAAAGACATTCCAGACTGAGTTGCCCCTTTGTTCGAGCCATACTGAAGGTTAACAATACCTTCAGAGGCACGAAGTTGCTCCTCTGAGAAGTTCCTGACATTCTTCTCGGATTCTTTTGGTCCAATGGTTGGTTGATTGAAGTTTCCAGCCTTGAAAAAGAAAATTATTAACATATTTTTCAACAACAACAACAACATAATAATAATAATAATAATAATAATAATAATAATAATAATAATAATAATAATAATAATAATTGATATGATACCGATTTTACCATCTTTCTAGTTTTACTGGAAATATGAAACAGAATTCTATCTTTTAAAAGCGATGTCAGCATATTTATCTCAAAGACACACTTTGAATTTAATTGATTTGACAGAAAAAGCACTTAATATATTGCTAAGGAGATTCAAGCTGCCTTTCTCTTTTGATTGTTCTTAAATCGGTTTAGAACTTGAGAAATGATGAAACTATACATGCATATGACCCAAGGCTTAAGGAATATCTATGACATGAATTTTTTAGAGTGAAAAGTAAGAAGTTTGATTTAAGTGGTAGATTCTTTTGAAAAGAGACCAACTACTTTAGTATATGTTAATATTTAAGGTGTTAAAAATATATTACATTTTTTTTTTATTTTAAGAACGTTAATCTTGCTGTTTAACAATTATTTTAAATTAATAAAGCCATCGGAAGTTGCTTTTGGAGGTGCTACACAGTCTATTTCATCATTATCTCAGGATTGACCAGTACCGGAGGTACCCGGTAACCATACCTACTCATTGTTCTCTCCGTTTATGGTTAATAAAATAGATTGCAGCTTTTTCGTACTGGACTTATAAAAAAATAATAACATTCCTATTCGTTATATCAGTTAAGTAACTTTTGACTGTAAAAGAACAGCATCCCCAGGCCAGATACAGTGCGAAGACTTTTGTTTTTTCAAGGTCGGCGAAGAAAACTCTACTCTGTATTATTCCATCTACTATTCTCCCCAATTCTTTTGATTTGTACTTTCGCAAAAGCCGTGTATCGTTATATGTCTTATTTTCGTGATCCATCTAATTTAGAATGTTTTTCCCAACTGTGAAGGATTTTACGCAGATTCCTGGCTTTTTCCCACCAAAAGTCGTACAGATACACTAAACGAAGATAGAACTAGATTAGTTCTTTTATAAAAACGATAAAATCAAGCTGCCTCTAAGAAATTAGTTTTGAGAGGAAAATCTGATTCTGAATAAAATGTGATAGGGTTGAGCAATTGTTTTTCAACTATTTTTTTTAGTAATGGCACCCTCATATCATGAATCTTATTTTATGACTCCTACCAATTATTATTGTTTAGGACTCCTTCCCAAAAAATCATTTGTCAATAAAATGAAGAAGAATCGAAGTTAACAAAAGTGTGGTGCACTTGTTCTAGAATTGATTTGCTCTCAGAATATAAAAGGGGTTAAAGTTAAGCAAAGAAGCAATTCTCGAGTATAAAAGTAATACACAAAATTGTAGTTCAATAAATTTAAATCGCTATATAAAAAAAAATAAATGAAAAGGTTGCAATTTTTAAATGAAATACTTTGTCATTTAAAATTATAAATTAATTATAAATTAATGATATATTAATCAAACATTTTTAATTTATTCAAACGTTGGAAATTTTTCAATTTTTGTTAACTTTTTATGTTTATAAGATCAGTAAAAAAAATCACGATGATAAGATGTCGATTTTGCAATATTCCTTTGTTAAAATATATCCAGGTTCATCTGAAATTATGTTTTAATTTCAGAATGACGTCATTACGTATCCAATTTATTTCTCAATTCTTAAGATTGATCAAAGTAGGATTTAAAACAGATTGCAATAAATTAATTTCTCAAATAAAACAGTCTCCGGTATTGTTCACAAATTTCGAAAATTTTGTTTAATTTTCTAAGTTAACTCAAAATAATTAAAACTATTGCGGTCCATTTGACAGCTGTCAGAGGAACCTCAACTGGGAACCACTGAGATAGAGAAACCGATCACAATGAATTTAATTTGGATTTTTATAATTTATTTATTTATTTACTTTTTTTTAAATATGAGATTAGGATACGGTGATGAAAGATATAAATCTTAAAACAGACACATATAATAAGGCTACCGATGCAACTTGAAATAATAATTATATTTTTTGAGAAATAATTCAGAATAGTTGTGAAAATAGGTTAAATTTCATAAAGTAATTTTCTATTTCCACTATGAGTCATTGAATTCCTCCCCCTCCCCCTCCCCCAAATAAAATAAATAAAAATAAAATTGAAAATGTTTTCGACCATGAGTAAAAGTGCAATAAGTATGCGTTTGTGTGCGTTTGTGTGTGATTGTGTATATGTGTTTATATAAACAAATAAATTTCTGTGTCGAGTTACGTTGATAAAAATGAGAAAATCGGTGAAGGTTTTTTTTTCGTTTTTGCTTTTGTTTTTTTTTTGTTTTTGTTTGAAAAACGGCTAAAATACACAAAAGGAGAAGTCGTATGATGAGTAATGCCACAAATGTTGAAAACTGTAATTTTATCCACTGTAATTTTAACTTTCGAGCTTCTAATATCTAAAGTTATATAACGAGCTAGATTTGTATTATAGGGATAGGTTATTGTAAAAATTAAAAAATATATATAAAAGAATATATTTTGATGCATTTTACTGTAAATTAGTAAATTATGTTATATAATATATATATATATATTATATATATATATATAATATATATATATATATATATAATATATATATATATATATATATATATATATATATATATATATATATATATATATATATATATATATATATATATATATATATATATTATATATATATATATATATATATATATATATATATATATATAATATATATATATATATATATATATATATATATATATATATATATATATATATATAATATATATATATATATATATATATATATATATATATATATATATATATATATAAACAAAAACATTCCTTTAAAATTTCTGAATTTCGTTACGAATTTCAAAAAAAAAAAAAAAAAAAAAAAACCTTTTTAGGTAAAAAAAAAAAAAAAAAAAAAAAAAAAAAAAAAAAAAAAAAAAAACTTATTTAAACTACGAAAATATTTTTTTTACCTTTCTCCCTAAAGATTGGATGCAAATGACAACTGAGTTAAGATTTTGCTTTTCCCACAAGTCCACAGTTTGGAAAGTTTCTTCAGGGGGTACGCCACACTGTTTTGCTCCTTCTACGAAAGCATTGATATTTTCCATGCACTTGAACGCCATCTTGGAAGTCTGGATCTTTTTGATTGCTCCTGGTTTTAATGTGTTGATTACTCTGTTTAGGAGAAAAAAATATAATTACAATGATTATTGGGCTTAGTAAAATATTAGTACATTTTCTGTTTTAAATAGAAAGATAAATGAAAATAAAATATTTATAGGTCTAATAATAATAATAATATAATAATAATAATAATAATAATAATAATAATAATAATAATAATAATAATAAGATATTAGTACTATTATATATATATATATATATATATATATATATATATATATATATATATATATATAT
>SEYY01014762.1:22500-42500 GCA_009176605.1 Armadillidium nasatum | reverse complement strand
ATCTTAGAGGCCAAATATAGACAAAACTATTTTTTTTTTTTTAATTTTCAGATATTTTTAACATGAGTTTTCGTTTTGTCTAGTTTTACTTTAAATTATTCAATATTAAGGCTGCTTTTATACTTATGGAAAAAAAAATAAAAAATCTTTCAAACGAATAAAGATCGCTACGATACATCAAAAATACAGTTTTTAATTTACAAATTTAATGAAAAACAGAATTGTCTGGAGATTCTGGCAACAATACTATTTTTATCTGGGCCTTTATCGAAATTGAGTTTCCAGTATACCCCACAAATACTAGTTGATAAAGGGTACCTTTAAACCTAGCTTTTGCATTACAAGAACTTTAACAAAAACTCAGCATAATCAAGTAAATCTTTCATTTATTATTTTTCACCTTTAAACAACTATGTAATTAAGTCAAAATAAATAAATTTACACTTTATATTTAGGGTTTAAAAAATAAAGTTTAGGCATATATTTTTAATTTTGGGATAAATACAGAATATTTTTTGAAAAGAAAATATTTAATTCAATTTGGAGAAACTTTTAAAAGCCAAACTTCAAAATTTTATTTCTTTTACAATTAAATAGAATTTATCAGTTGAAAAGAACAAAAAGTATCAACCTCTTTAACATAGAAATGATTTGAACTTGCACACCATATCAGTTTTGTGCTATTCGACAACAAAGAAAAATAAAATCTCAAAAAAGTGAACAGATCCTGGGCCGGTGAAACCAGTCTGTCACGTGTGTATGGGAAATTAAAAAACCGAAAAGATAACGACGCAGTATCATTTTATTTATTTAGTTTTGTTGAAAAGAATGGCGCAAACAACTTATAAGAGTTAGGATGTCGCTGTCACGAAAGTTGAATATATTGGGATAAGTTAAATATTGAGTATTCCTCTCATTTTACAATTCACAGGAAATGGTTTGGTCCAAGTAACTAAAATACGTTAAAATTGATTGCAGCTTCAATACCTGAAAAGTAACATTTTAAACAATTATTTTTCCACATTACATTAAGAAGGATGCTGGTTCCACGGACAGTGAAAACCCTTTCTTTCTTTTTTTACATCATTCTAGCATAGCAAACTATCTTTTTTATATTATGAAATATCACGATAAAAAAAAAAATTACATTAAGAATACTAATATATACTGCATAACTAAGAGGATAGAGTCAAATAAAAAAAAAAAAAAATCAAAAAAAAAATAAAAAATGCCTTCTTTATAAAAGAATTCGAAATGCGCCAATTGATCAATTTCTGCACTCTACCCCTGAAACACAATAAGAACTAATTTTTCTTCTTAATTAAAAATAATACATTTTATCGATTAACAAAAACTTCAGTTAAAATGTTTTCAGCAATTTATTTATGTCCCGAAAGATGAAAGCATCATTTGTTAAAATTATTTTAATATTCATATTAGTATTAAATCTTGTAACATTACATGAAAGCAATTAATAATCTAAAAATAATAATTACCAATCCTCCTTGTCTTCACTTAATAAAAAAATGGATCTTTGTAAGTTATTTCATCACCTTTAAAAGAGAAAATAATTAAATAAAATAAATTTAATTAAAAATGAGTATAAAAACAATTGTCTAAAAAAAATTTCTTAAGACTCAAAAGATGAAACATTTGGAATAAATTAGAAAAATTTGAGCAAAAATGAACAGTAAGAAAGTTTATAAAATGTTATGTTTAATATTTTCGTACAAGGATTTTCACTCTTCACAACGGTCTTCTGATAAATTATTTTAAATCTTACATTAAAAAAAAAATAGTTTTCGTACAAAAGGGGAAAAAGTTTATATTTACTTATGTCCGCTAAGATTTTCAATACATACAACTTGCATACAACAGAAAGACCCCAAAAAATGCAAATAATTATATATATTATGATTTTCTAGCCAAAAATAATAAAAAATTCATGATGCCCATAACTATTAGGTATGCATTAAGATTTTTCTATGAAGAATTTTAGAAGCTTACCTTAAACCAAAAAAAGACGAGATTTGTCAGGTGAAATTTTTTTCTTTTTTCTTAAAATTCCTGAAATAAATGAAGAGAATTAATTTCTTTCCAAATTAATGATAAATATATATTTTTTTTAATATTTCAGTTATTACAGGTTTTCAGCATTTTATATAAGTCCCGAAAGATGAAAGCATCATTTGTATAAAATTTAATGTTTAAAAGAACTGTAAATATGCTTAAAGCATTTTATGATAATAGAAATAAAGAGCCTTTCACAATGGTCTGCTAAATCCTTTTAAAATTTTATCATATCCTCCAATAATATTTGCTTTTCAAACCATATTTGAAAAAATCTATACTTTCACTTTTTTTAAAAAAAATATTCTACTACGTTTGTTAAGATTCACAATATATGTAACTTGCAAACAATGACATTTATGAAAAAAAATATGCCTATAACTACCTCGTGACAAAGAATTTTGGAAACTTACCTTAAAACGAAAACCTCAAGAGATGTTTAAGCTGAAATAGTTTTTTTTGTTTTGTTTTTAACTTCACGCCTGAAATAATTAAAAGATTAACTTCCTTTCAAAGTAATAATAAAAAATATTTCTTTTGTTCAAATGTAAATGTATCAGTTGTTAAAAGGTTTCTGCATTTTATATAAGTCCCGAAAGATGAATGCATCATTTGTATAAAATTATATCTATATATATATATATATATATATATATATATATATATATATATATATATATATATATATATATATATATATATATATATATATATATATATATATATATATATATATATATATATATATATATATATATATATATATATATATATATATATATATATATTATATATTATATATATAAGCATTAATAAATTGAAGAGAACTAAACTTAAAAAGTATTTAGATATTCTAGAAATATTTTTTGAGAACTTGCCTTAAACCTGAAATCTCGATATATCAGCTGAAATATTTTTTGTTTTTAACATGATGTCTGAAATAAATGAAGAAAATTAATTTCTTTTCCAAATTAAAAAGAAATTTTTTGGGGCGGTTTTTAATATTTCAGTTATTACAGGTTTTCAGCATTTTAAATAAGTCCCGAAAGATGAAAGCATCATGCAAATAAAAATTTATGTTTAAAGAGCTATAAATCTGTTTTAAGTATTTGGTGAAAATATAAAAAAAAAAAAGTTCTACGAAACTACATTTATAATACTACTAAAAATAACTAATAATTACCAATCCATTTGGTTTCCGCTTAATGCAAGAAAGTTGGTTCCCTATGAAGAACTTTCACCACCTTCGGAAGAAAAAAAAATTTAATTCCAGGGTAGGGGAAAAAATCAGTACATAGAGCCGTTTTCATAAAAATTTAGAAATGTTAGATGGAGCATTGTTTTTAGAAAGAGAGTGTTCAAGTAAAAGAGAAAAAGTATCTAAAAGTGTTAATTTTCTTACAAGACGTTTAGCTTCCCTCTGTGGCATTTCATAAATCAGTCATTTAGTCATTTCTTAATCACACATACAACTTATTAAAATTATATAGGGTAGTGGTTACATGGAATTTTCCAACTTCATACAACCTTTGGCATACAGTCTGAAATAATATTTCAACTATTTCTGGTTTACAATTTGAATATTTAGTGTTAGATATTTTCTACAAAATCTATGATCGTTGTCAAGATTGTTCTGTAAGCTTATCCCCCCCCCCTACCTTGCCCTTTCAAACTCACCTAAGTTGATATTAATGATGGGCCGGATATCCGGTTATGATCCAGCCTACTTCTGATAAAATAAAAATTCCTATTTATAAGAACAAAATTTTCAAAATTATTAATTAAAGAGTCCAATATCTTGGCATAATGTTTTTATTTACTTTGTTTTTTCAACTCGATTCTATGATAGCATTGAAATATCGGATGTCGTGTGTTTTAAAGAACCAGGTTTTTATATATTTTTTTTTATTTTTGAGATTGTTATTCCTTTGTCACGTGACAGGAAGAAGCTGAATCATTGGTTGTCTAAGTTTCATTTTATCACCAGCACTCACGGGGTCGGGGGGTACGGGGGCCACTGTCGATCATCATGCGCTTCCATTTCAGCCATGGTTCTTACCTTCTCTCCACACAATATTATCCTTCCATCTAATCTTCAGGCTCCACATCAAATTTCCTGCTACTGGTCTCCATTCATATTTTCTTGTATATCTACTGCCGATAACCCTCTTTAAATACCCAAAACACCGTAACCGTCCTCTCTCCACAAACTACAACATGCTTTCCACTCCTAATTCCGCTCTCACATTGTTGTCTCGTTATTCTCATTTTCAGTCCAACACTTTCATTTCACATGTTAACATTTTGCTTTATTATCTTCGTGTTAAGTGCTCAGGCACAAAAGTCAGTATTAACCTCAGTATGCTAGTATACAATACTGTTTTAACCTTTCGTGGTATGCTCTGGTTCTTGAACAATAGTCACAATGAGTCAAAAGCACTACTGAACCCACCATTTCTTTGATTCAGTTCCATGGACATATTCCTTAAGCCATAATAATAATAATAAAGAAATCAAAAGTGTTTGAACTGGAACAACATTTATGCTTTTAAAAACAAAAAATAAAACTTTTTTTTTTCTACCTCAACTAAAAAAATTTGCGAGTCATTATTTGAATAATAAACGCGGTAAGCTTCAGAAGATTTAAAAATTAATTTTGTATTCTCTTTCTAATAACTAAAATGAACTACTTCATTCCATCAAGTACTTCTCTTTTAAAACTAAAATGAAATCATTCACTCCAAGTAATTCTTCCAATTTTCTCTCTATTTCTACATTTAATCAATCTGTTGCTACTTCTTTATTTCGGCAAATTACAAACAATAACAATGATAAACTTGAAACAAAGAGAGAAAAAGGTTCAATAAAGTCAAAACTATTGCATAATTATGAGGCATATTTTTACAATATTTACAATAAAGAATTTTAGGTTCTTACCTTGAAATGAAGGAAATCGAGAGCATCAGTTTATGGACTTCTATTTCTCTCTACATCTAAAATAATAAACAAATTTAAATTTTCTTCCGAATTAACAATAATTCATAGATAACTATTCAAATTTCAGTTAAATAGTTTTCAGCAATTTTATTATGTCCCGAAAGATGAAAGCATCATTTGTATATTATTATTCAATATTTACTTTAAAAAAAAAAAAATTCTTAATGCATTTGATGCATATAAAAATTATACAGTACAATTAACTATTTATTATAAAAAATAAAAAAAAATAATAAATAATAACAATGAAAACAAAAATAAATAAATAATGGTAATTACCAATCAATCTTGTTTCCAATTTTAAGATTCGAACGAATAGTGAAGACCATCGCCTTTGAGAAAAAAGAAAAAGAAAAATTAAATTCGGTCAGAAAAAATGATAAGCTGAATAAATAAAATAAAGTAAAAAGCAAAATATATATTATATATATATATATATATATATATATATATATATAATATATATATATATATATATATATATATTATATATATATATATATATATATATATATATATATATATATATATATTTTTTTTTTTTTTTTTTTTTAAGCTAATAACTTTAATATGATGGGTACTTTCTTTTATAGTTCTATCAAACTCTTTAATCTCAACAAATCTCATATTCAACCAGTTTTTTTTCTATCTCTCTTCTAATAACCAACTACTATTTGGTCTCTCTCTAAAAAAAAAAAAAAAAATTTTAAAATGTTTTTTTTTTTTTTTTTTTTTCAACGAATTTTTTTTTTCATTATTTTAAATATATTTACAAGTCCTTATTTCTCCTTTATGACTTTACCTACCAGACTTATCAAAGTCTACAGAATACTTTTCTATCAGTGATTCTCACATTTCCTTTAAAGGATCGGCAAAATATATGATTGCTTCAAACAAATTTTAACTTTTCAGCAAATTCCTTTTAAAGTAACAATATAACCAAACATATTTCAGGCTCATTTGCATTACACAGTTGCTGTATTTTAAATAAGAAAAATCAAAATATTGTTTGAAGTTTAACGAGATTTCTGCTTTTAAGAACAAAAATTCAGATAAAACTTCATTTTTTCTACCTCAACTAAATTTGCAAATCATTATTTGAATAATGAATGCGGTAAGCTTCAGAGGATTTAAAAACTAATCTTGGACTGAAATGAATTCAATCATTCCATTAAGTAATTCTATCAATTTTCTTCCTCTACATTTAATCTACCAGACTTATCGAATTCTACAATATACTTTTCTATCAGTGATTTTCACCTTTCCTTTAAAAGATAGGCAAAATATTGGATTGCTTCAAGCATAAATGTTTGTAAACATTTCCGTAAATTCCTTTCAGCTCATTTGCTTTGCACAATTAATATATTTTAAACAACAAAACAACAACAACAAAACAATAATAATAATAATAATAATAATAATAATAATAATAATAATAAAGAGAAATCAGAAGTGTTTGAAGTGGAACGAGATTTCTGCTTTTAAAAACAAAAATTCAGAAAATTTCTTCTTTTTATTCTACCTCAACAAAATAAATTTTGCGAGTCATTATTTGAATAATGAACGCGGTAATTTTCTGAGGATTTAAAAATTAATTTTGTATTCTCTTTCTAATAACTGAAATGAACTACTTCATTCCATCATGTAATTCTATCAATTTTCTTTCTATTTCTACATTTAATCAATGTGTTGCTACTCCTTTATTTCGCAAATTACAAACGATGGTAAACTTAAAACAAATTATAGAGAAAATGTTCAATTAAAAGTCAAAACTATTGCATAACTAAAGAGGCAAATCTTTACATTATTTACAATAAATCATTTTAGGTTCTTACCTTAAATCAAGGAAATCAACAAGTTCATCAGTTTACTAACTTCGATTTTCTCACATCTGAAATAACAGGATAATTAATATTTTCTTCTAAATTAATAAATAATTCATATATCACTATTCAAAGTTCAGTTAAAAGGTTTTCAGCAATTTTATTAAGTCCCGAAAGATGAAAGCATCATTTGTAAATTATTTTTCAATATTTTCTTTTAAAAAAAAATTCTTAATGCATTTGATGCATATAAAAATTATACAGTACAATTAACTAACTACTAAAACAATAAATAAATAACAATGAAAACAAAAATAAATAAATAATGGTAATTACCAATCCATCTTGCTTCCACTTTCAAGTTTCAAATGAATCAAGTGAAGACCATCGCCTTTGAGAAAAAAGAAAAAGAAAAATTAAATTCAGTCAGAAAAAAATGATCAGCTGAATAAATAAAATAAAGTACAAATCAAAAGGACTTCATAAAGTTTAGACCTGATAGATTAGGAAAGATGGAGCATAACCTAAAATAATTAAGTATATTTAAGACGACCTGAAAGGCTCAATATTTTCTTGCTAGGTTTTTAGTTCCCATCAGTGGCAATAACAATGTTAATACTTATAAGAAACAAAATCATAATTCCCTTTTTATCAACTTGTACGAGTTGTGAATAGTATTTATTGTTAGACACATGGAATATTTCCACTCCCTACACATCATATACTGTTAAAATTGTGAATAACTACTACTTTTATACTACTAGAATTTTTTTTAAACCTACAAATTTTTTGTTGCAAAGCTTCTTTAAGGGTTAGTTATATATATTCTTTACACAAATATACCCAAGTGATTGATTCTCAGCTATATTCTTGATAAGAGATATCTAATGGTATTGCATTTAGGTAATTTTGGGTTGATGTTCTTTTTTTAAAAAAACATTTTTAAGCCAATAACTTTAACACGTTTAAATTATCATATAGTTCTTAGGTTCTTTATTGTATTGTTCCATCAAACTCTTTTATCTCAACAAATCCCATATTCAACCACATTTTTTTTCTCTCTCTCCTAATAACCAACTACTATTTGGTCTCCCTTTCTCTAAAAAACTTAAAAATCATGGAATTCACATCCTCAATTAATCAACTGTAAAATTCTATGAAAGAATTTTTACTATTTTAAATATCTCTCTTTTATGACTTTCCCTACCAGACTTAGCGAATTCTACAGTATACTTTTCGATCAGTGATTTTCACCTTTTCTTTAAAAGGTCGGCAAAACATTGGATTGCTTCAAACAAATGTTAACTTTTCAGCAAATTCCTTTTAAAGTAGCAACATAGTTAAATATATTTCAGATTCATTTGCATTACACAGCTCCTATATTTTAATAAAAATAATAATAAAAGAAATATCAAAATATTGTTTGAAGTTGAACGAGATTTCTGCTTTTAAGAACAAAAATTCAGGTAAAATTTCATTTTTTCTACCTCAACTAAATTTGCAAATCATTATTTGAATAATGAATGCGGTAAGCTTCAGAGGATTTAAAAACTAATTTTGAACTGAAATGAATTCAATCAATCCATAAAGTAATTCTATCAATTTTCTCTATTTCTACACTTAATCAAGATTTCTTTATTTGCAAATTACAAATAATAAACTTAAAACTAATTTAAGAAAAATGTTCAATAAAAAGTTAAAAATTCAGGTATCTTTAAATTTCAATAAAGAATTTTTTCTTACCTTCGCCTGTTAAAGTTTCAATTGCTAGTCTTCTAATTCCACTGATTTTAATTTTACAACTTTATTCAGCCTTTGCCTTATTTGAAACAATCTTAAATCTTCCTCACTTTCGGTTAATGACATTTCATCAGCCTTAGCGACCTGATAAAAGATGTAAGTATTTCAAAAAATTAAAAAATTCATTTATTAAACGAAAATGAATGAAATTAATAAAAATATTTTATTTTCTAAAGGCAACTCCCATAAATCCTCGAAGACTATCCATTCAATGAACAATGTTTTAAAGTTTCCTTAACTTTTCAGTAACCATCTAATAATGTGTCTTAATTTGAAATCATGACTGCTCAGAAAATCTAAAAATTTAACTATTTATAAAGTAATAATCTACCATCCTTCTTACGCGTACGCAAATGTTATCTGTTTCAATCCTTCCACACTTCAATCTCTATTTCTACATGTTCTCCCCTTCTCTCCAATCATCCTTCTAATCAGTTCCCCAACAATCTTGCAGTCTCTATCTACTGCCACTCATCCTCTTTAAATATCCAAAACACCGCAACCGTCCTCTCTCCACAAACAATGCTCTCACACTGTTGTCTCGATATTATCATTATCAGTCCAACACTTTCATTTCACATGTTTGCATTTTGCTTTTTTTACCTTCGTGTTAAGTGCTCGGAACTCATGCCCAAAGGTCAGTATGATAGTATACAATATTGGTTTAACCTTTCGTGGCTTGCTCCGGTCCTTGAACAATGGGTACAGTGAGCCAAAAGCACCACTGAACACACTAATTCAGTTTCATTGACATTCCTTAGGCCATTATTATTATTATAATAATAATAATAATAATAATAATAATAATAATAATAAAGAGAAATCAGAAGTGTTTGAAGTGGAACGAGATTTCTGCTTTTAAAAACAAAAATTCAGAAAATTTCTTCTTTTTATTCTACCTCAACTTAAAAAAAATTTGCGAGTCATTATTTGAATAATGAACGCGGTAATTTTCTGAGGATTTAAAAATTAATTTTGTATTCTCTTTCTAATAACTGAAATGAACTACTTCATTCCATCAATGTAATTCTATCAATTTTCTTTCTATTTCTACATTTAATCAATGTGTTGCTACTCCTTTATTTCGCAAATTACAAACGATGGTAAACTTAAAACAAATTATAGAGAAAAATGTTCAATTAAAAGTCAAAACTATTGCATAACTAAAGAGGCAAATCTTTACATTATTTACAATAAATCATTTTAGGTTCTTACCTTAAATCAAGGAAATCAACAAGTTCATCAGTTTACTAACTTCGATTTTCTCTCCACATCTGAAATAAATAGATAATTAATATTTTCTTCTAAATTAATAAATAATTCATAACTATTCAAAGTTCAATTAAAAGGTTTTCAGCAAATTATTAAGTCCCGAAAGATGAAAGCATCATTTGAATACTAATTTTCAATATTTATACTAAAAAACTATAAACATCTTAAAGCATTTGAAAAATATGAAAATTGGACTATGCAATAACTACATTTTATTATAATAAATAAACAATGGTAATTACCAATTCATCTTTCTTCCAGTAGATTCAAAGGGAATTTACTATGATGAACTTAACTTTTTTTTGAGGGGGGAATTAAAATGCAGTCAGTTAACTTGAAGGAATAAAATTCAGTACAATAGTGATAGACGAATTAAAAGTTAAGCGAAGAAGAGTGGAACTAGAATTGGAAGAGAAACATCTACTGAAGTTGATAGAGGAAAATAAATTTTTTTGAGAAAGAAGTATGTAAGATTGAAATTTTTGGTTTACATTTTTAACTATATTGTCCTTACAACAAATTCATCTAAGGAATAAATTCTAAGTTAATAATCTTGATAAATTATTTTAATGGCATCTTTATGCCACTCCTCATTGTTATTTTCTCCTTAATTTCTATTTTTATTTTAGCTAGACTTTTTTTTCCGGCTTTGATATCTATCTATGCCAACAACTTTTTTTGTGTGTGTATTCAGGCTATCATTTAGTCTGTCTTCTTTTAAAGTTCCATCAATCAATCACTACCTCGAATCTTTTATTCATATTTTTTTCTTAAAATTATTAAAGTTTAATATTCATGGTTTTAATTTTCTCAATTAATTTAATATTCTATGAAAGGGTTTTCTCATTAAAATACATTTGCAAGTCCCTATTCTTTTCTTAATACTAACAGCTCATCAAATTCTATAGTACTTTTCAGTCAGTGGTTCTCAACTTTCATCAGCAAGACTCTTTTCATAGATCAGCAATATTTTGGATTTCAGACCTAAATGTTAGCAGACTTTTCAACAAAACCCCCTTTCAACTAACATTGAAGTCAAACCAGTTTCATGCATGTTCTATATAAATGCTATATTTTACCTGTAATAATATTAAATTACGAAAAAATCAAAAAAGCTTGAAGCTAAAGGAGATTTCTGCTTTTATAAAGAAAAAAAATTCACAAAACCTTTTTCAACCTCAATGAAATTTGCAAGTCAGTAATTATTTCAATAATGAACACAGTACAGCTTCTGAGAACTTTAAAAGCATGTTTCAGCTTCCCTTATTGAACTCTTATTTTTTACATTTAAAAATTACTAAAACTTAATAAAATTTAACGTTTTATAAAAAGTGTTCAGCTTTTCATTTAAGTTCCTTAAGTCAAAATATTTTTACACACAATATTTGAAAATGTGTAAAAAATCTAAATAAATGTTCTACCTATAATTTATATTATAAATTATAGTTTTTAGTAGCAATTTGAGTGTCAATTTTTAGAGACTGGAAAAAGTTAACAAAATATATGACATTATAAACGATATTTATGAGAGCAGTAAGGTGAAAAGAAAGTCCTATAATGGTTACTGCAATCCGTAGTAGTACTAGAATAATCTGGGTTTTAGGAAAAAGTTACAAGAAAATGAAAGAACTGGGAGTAATCTCTGGAAAGATTTCAAATAGGAATTATGAATAAAGTTTACTCTGTTAAGGAAGGTTTTCATACCATATTATAATTGAAGACCTACAAATCTAAAGAAAAATTATTTATTCTTACCCTCAATAATGGAAATCATTCATAATACTGCTTGAATCTATTTTAATTGACCTTTCAAACCTGAAATGAAAACATAATTAAAGGAAGCCCTGAAAATGTTTAACTGCATTTATTAGGCTACTAATTCAAGTTTTAATCAGTAAAGAAGAATTAAAACCTCCAACATTTTACTAGAATTTACCAATCCTAAAAATTAAATAAACAGTACTAGCCAAAAAAGTATTTTTTTAAAATACTATTTTAACACTTCTAAATATGGTACAAAAAATTTCCATATACCGAAGATTTAAAAAAAAAAACTTAAATGAATATCCATATAAATATTTACAACTCAAATGACTGCATCATTTGTTATCTTAATATATAACTAGTTAACTGTCTAGTTTAAAATATTTACTGCTTATGAAATTGGGAATAAAATTCATGATAAATAATTCCCTACTAACAAAATTTAAACGTTTTAATTTCAAGAACTACAGCTAATTAGCCTAACTGACAGTATAATCGAAATTTTTAATTTATCTTAACTTAGATTCCTCTTGTAAATAGCGGCTTATAAGTATTTACAACTATATGAAAAGATATACAACAGTATGTTTGCCTTACCCATTACAGTTTTGTTCCAACTATTAGCCTTCAATTAAATATACCTCTCTGGTCTTGGAACCCTTGCACCATTTAAGTTTAATAATTCATATTTCAATTAATATCTTGCCATACGGTGTCTTCATCTTCCAAATCTTTATTTGCAACTTCCTCCACCATTTCCTATTTCTGAAGTTTTCATTGTTAAAACTCTTTCAATCTCACGTTCTCAAATGTTTTCACAATACCTATAAAACCTTATTCAAATGCCACATAGTAAGCCCATTAGTTCAAATCTCTCTATAGGTACTTGGGTTTTTACTCGTGCAGAGTTGAATCTTTTCAGAAATTTTTCAATGGTTATCATATATATATATATATATATATATATATATATATATATATATATATATATATATATATATATATATATATATATATATATATATATATATATATATATATATATATATATATATATATATATATATATATATATATATATATATATATATAAGATTTGTCAAAAACGCGTATGCAACTCTCAGAAGTACTTACCTTAATTAAAACTAAGCCGTAGTTAAACTGTGAAATATAACTTCTTTTATATTTACAAAACCAAATTGAACAAAATTTCAGATTTAAAAATCACAATCCACATTCAAATAAGCAATTCTGAATTCTGTAAGTACAAAAAGATCAATCGGAAGTGACCTGTATTTTGTACTTTTAACCTTGCATTTTTCCCCTGCATATTTCTTGCTTAATATTTAATCTTTTAAATCAGAAGAGATACTGTTGAAGAAGATATCCGTAGATTAATATGTTATTTAATTATTTCTGCTTATATTTAAAAATGACAAAGGTGAGAATTGAAAACATTTTAAAAAGAATTTATTAATAAATTTACTTTACATATATGGAATTCTGTACATTAATAAACTTTAATTAAACCACATGGCATAAAGCCATTAACAGTTTTGCCATTTGATTTTAAATAAAAAATAAAGAAAAATAAATATACATTTAAACTATTAACCCTCAACTTAACTAGCTTGGGCAGCTAATTGCTCTGCTTTGACTACTACTTCTTCAATAGGTCCCACCATGTAGAAAGCGGCTTCAGGGAGGTGGTCATATTCTCCAGCTAAGATAGCTTTGAAACCCTAGAAGAAATATGCCATTTTAGCATCTTGTCCTTTAAGATTGAGGAATTACACATCACAGGATTTTTTCAATCAAAACATTGCAAAAAATGAAATACCATTTCCCATTCCATCAAGTATTAATAGAATTTAACTTTTCTTATTTCATAAAATCAAAAAAGCCCTTAAATTAAAACTTCAAAAAGTAGTAGATATATGACGCATTTCGAAAATGATTCAAAATTTATACAGGTTTGAAAATAAACATTTCAATCCAATAACTAATAAAACTAATACCAACCTTTATATATGGCTTTACATTTAGTTTAAAAATAAATTAGTAATCAGTAATGATACATATTTAACACTGATACATTTGGAAAACCGTTTAAGTTCTAAATATAATGGTCTAGCAATCATTGAAACTAACTATTAACTATTCAAACAAATATTTTGTTTGGCCCAACAATCACTGAAAACAACTCGTCCCCAATCAGGAGGGAAAAAAATACCCTACCTAAATTATATTAACTTCTGGGATGACTAGTATACTTTAGACAGAAAAGTGAAGTCAAGAAAAATTAAATTCTGAAAATTAATTTTACAAGCCCACACTAAGGTGATCATCCATCCCAATTTTTTTTAAGAGGGTAAATAGGGACCAATAACAGAATTTTATCCAACTTTTGTTTAAATTAAAATAGCAAATGTATTTTTTTTTTTTTTCCTTATCTAATAAACCATATGACTTGTTTTTGAAAACAAAAATCATATTTCTTTATATTAAAAATTTCGCTTCTTTATACATCCCTTAAAACCCTTACGAGCAGGGTATTTCAGGGAGGGGGGGGGAATGTTCAGAAGCGTCCCGATTTTTGGTCAAAAAATATGGTCACCTTAGCCCCACACCATGTTAACTCCTGATTAAGTTTTTTTTTTTTTTTTTATTTTTTTTAAAAAAAAAAACATTAAAATATTTAAAAATTTTAAATAGTTTTAGTAATATTTTATTATAAAATAAATATAAATTTATATATATATATATATATATATATATATATATATATATATATATATTATATATATATATATATATATATATATATATATATATTATATTACCTTAATGGTTTCCGGTAGGGAAACAAACTTTCCAGCATGCCCTGTGAAAACTTCTGCCACTTGGAAAGGTTGTGACAAAAATCTTTGAATCTTTCTTGCCCGAGCTACAATAAGTTTATCTTCTTCAGACAATTCATCCATACCCAAAATGGCAATAATATCTTGAAGTGATTTAGCATCCTAAAAATAGAAGTGAAGCATTAGAATTTCCTTTAACACCATTAGTATGTATTAATATTACATAGTAGTAAAATCTTTACTTCACACCTGTAATATCTTCTGAACTCCTCGAGCAATACCATAATGTTCATTTCCGATAATGTTGGGATCCATAATACGGGATGTTGAATCCAAGGGATCGACAGCTGGATAAATACCTAATTCAGCAATACCACGAGACAATACAGTAGTTGCATCCAAGTGAGCGAATGTTGTGGCTGGGGCAGGGTCAGTCAAGTCATCAGCAGGCACATAAATTGCCTGTACGGAAGTAATAGAACCTTTCTTTGTTGTTGTAATTCTTTCCTGCATAGTACCCATATCGGTAGCCAGTGTAGGCTGGTAACCTACAGCAGATGGAATACGACCCAATAAGGCTGATACCTCCGAACCTGCTTGAGTAAATCTGAAAATATTGTCAATAAAGAGCAACACATCCTGTCCTTCTTGATCTCTGAAATATTCAGCAACAGTCAGTCCAGTCAACGCAACACGAGCACGAGCACCTGGTGGTTCATTCATCTGCCCATACACCAACGATACTTTGGATGATTCATCTTTCAATGAAATTACACCAGATTCTATCATTTCGTGGTACAAATCATTTCCTTCTCGAGTTCGTTCCCCTACGCCAGCAAACACAGAGTAACCACCATGAGCCTTTGCTACATTATTAATCAATTCCATGATCAATACAGTCTTACCTACACCAGCCCCACCAAACAATCCTGCAAAGAAAAAAAGTGGAAAGCATTATCTTCAAATCAATACAAGGCAAAAGTGTGATATGGTACGAAGTTGAAATTTTTTCTATTAGTCAATTTACTAAATACTCATTCACTTGCCAATTTTTCCACCCTTTGAGTATGGAGCTAGGAGATCAACCACTTTAATTCCAGTTACCAAAATTTCTTGTTCAACAGACATTTCAATAAAATCTGGTGCCTCAGCATGGATAGCAGCAAAATGTTGAGTTTTGACAGGCCCACGTTCATCAATAGGTTCACCTACAGTTTCAAGTTTTAAACTGATTATTACAATTGAAAATATTTTACAATTATGGAACTTTAGAAACAGCAATGAGTAATATATATATATATATATATATATATATATATATATATATATATATATATATATATTATATTATATATATATATATATATATATATATATATTACCAATGACATTTATAATTCTTCCCAATGTAGCTGGTCCAACTGGAATTGAGATAGGGTTTCCAGAGTCAAGAACCTTTTGACCTCTAACTAAACCTTCAGTACCATCCATGGCAATAGTTCTGACAGTATTCTCCCCTGTAAAAGGAAATAAAGTATGTATGTGTATATATATATATATATATATATATATATATATATATATATATATATATATATATATATATATATATATATATATATATATATATATATATATATATATATATATATATATATATATATATATATATTATATATATATATATATATATTAGGGATGGAGCGATACCAAAATTTTTACCGATACCGATACCTAAAAATTACCAGATACCGATACCGGTATCGGTATCGGAAAATATGCCGATACTACTACCGATACCGATACTTTACTCTTATCCAAAAATTTTGCCGATACCGATACTGAAAAATATGCCGATACCGATACCGATACCGATACTTTCATCCCTATATATATATATATATATATATATATATATATATATATATATATATATATATATATATATATATATATATATATATATATATATATATATATATATATATATTTAATTATTTTTTAAATTATTACTATTATTACTCATGGTTCAAATTTATATATAAACATTTTGTTATAACACTTTCACAAGACTGAAATAATTAGGGGTAGATTAAATTTCCTTAATACCGGAATAGAACCTGTGAATGTAACACAGCACTGCATCCTTTGAGCACCTGGCACATATCTGTATTAATTAAATCCCACAATTGATAGTAGAAATATTTAAAAAATAATAATAACAGCTTTTTAATTGCTAATTTCTAGTTCTTATAATGGAAGTATGAACTAAAATGGCAGTATTACTACTACGACTAATAATAATAATAATGGCTTAGGCTACAATTAAGCAGTAACTAAGTAACTTTCTCTTCTTGTGTAAAATGAATGTCATCCCAAAATGGATTTTTTTTTTCCTTTCTTTCTTAAATTACCACATTCCAAATGAACAAATTAATAATTTTTCTACATATTCTGAAATAAAAATAAGACGCAAAACCATGTTGTTAAATATAAACTTTGTTTGCCATAAAAGTGAACAATGTTGCCAAATTTAAAACTCGAATATTAAAAAATTCAAGCTCAAATTGGAATTTCACACTATAATTATTAATAGACAATTTTCCAAATATTTTTATTAACAACTATGTTACTAAATACAGGTACTATGCCAGGGATTCGAAGGACAACACAGTGCTGTAATTAATAGCCCTTTATCAGATATTAGGAAAATTTTAACAACTTTTTATAAGATTCTTGATATAAGTTTCTTACAATAAAAAATATATAAATATATTATATAAATAAAATATATTTATGCTTGAATAAATAAAAAGCTCTGAGTAATAATAAAAATTAATTTAAAATCAAACTTTCAAAGTTTTGGGAAAAAAAAAAATTTATATATATATATATGCTTACCCAAATGCTGAGAAACTTCAAGCACCAAACGGGAAGTTCTGCCTTGAACTTCAAGGGCATTGAGGATTGGTGGTAGTTCTCCATCAAATTGTACATCAACAACAGCACCAATTACAGCAACCACCTGGCCTTCAGAAGTTGCTTTTGCAGCAAACTCTCTCTCTGAAGAAAATTATCCAATTTACTACTAGAACTATTTTAAAAACTAGTAAATTTTATAAAATAACCAATACTGATACTGATAACATTTTTAAACTGCAGAACAAGAATATATTATATATATATATATATATATATATATATATATATATATATATATATATATATATATATATATATATATATATATATATATATATATATATATAGTATATGTATTGGATATCAAATTTTAAATATCCACAAATGTGGATTTTTAATGTTCAACATCTACGGATATGGATGTCTACGTTTCTATAAATATCCTATATATATATAAAGGCAATAGGTTATATCATATATATATATATATATATATATATATATATATATATATATATATATATATATATATATATATATATATATATATATATATATATATATGGACCGACAGGGGCCCAGTCAAACTCCAGTCATTTTTACTGACCATGGCCAAGGCTAAAAAATAAGGGAAAACTGAGGTTTGACTGACGAGGTTAAAATGGAAAATTATACTTATGGGACAGTCCAATTTCAAAAAAAATTTTTTTATTAAATTTTCAGTGTATATAGCTTTTATCCTAGAGAAAAAAGTCCATTCTAACATTTTTGAGTCTATAGCGGATAAAAAGTATTTTTTGGAAATTTGACCCTTTTTCAAATGAATAGTGGGGCCAAACCACTTTTTGGAATGACATGAAATTTGGTTTGTATATTCAGTATTCTATGGGGCTGCAGTAGTTTTTAACAAACTTCTGTTCCCAGAGTTATAAAAAATCTTATAAGCCCAAAACTAACCAACTACTGAAAAAAAAAAAAAAAAAAAAAGTTTTTGGACAAAAATTTTAAAATACTTTATTCAATGTGATTCATTGATTTCGAGATATAGCCCTCAAAAAAGGTCCATTTTTGACCAAATACCAAAAACTCCCAATGTTTGAGTGGCTATATCACACTTCAAACAAATTGCATTTAATGATGCACTAAATAAAAGTTGTAGCCATCCCTCCTCTAAACAATATCCAAAAATAAAAAAATTAGGTAATTTTTTTTTTTTTTAAATAATTTTTTCCTTCATATTGGTCTCTAATTCATAAAAAATTCCATTTAATAGTTTATGTCTGTTACAAATGACACTACAAATTGGTGCTGTTTATCAACTTCTTTCCCTTTATAAGGTCGCAGAGCAACTTTTCTATTTCTTGAGAATTATATCTTGGCAGAGGTTGTTTATTTTTCCCTTGCTTAAGTCACATTGCCTCCTTGTTGCTTTAAATTCACCACTGATTCATTTGGGACTTGTTAGATATCCATTGCTTGTTTGCAAGTTCCCTTTTAACATAAACCTTTTGTTTTACTGACTTCTGCATCAGAGCAGGTCTATTCTTTGTAGGCCTTACAAATTCACACAAATGAATTTACTGTAGGGTCTGACTTGGATTGTGTCAGACTGAAAGCTTATATCTTTTGTTCATCCTTGTAATCTTTGCAAGATTTAATTTATTGGTTTTGAGACCACTGGACATAGCTTAAAATATTTTTGTTTTTTAGCTTAGGGACAAATTCTGACTTTTTTTTCTTTTACTAGCTCCTTTCTCTACCACCTCCTTTTAGATACAGTGTTAGGAAAATATGGTCTCATTCTGTGAATGCTTTAATTAATTTTTGTTGGTATCATTCATTTGCAAGGAGATTTAAAGCCTCTGAAATTGTGTGTTCCTGGTGGGCCCAATTTAAAGTTTTCCTTGTGAAGTGGTTACCTTATTTTTAGTATTAAATGATTGCTTCAATAGCTCCTATGTATATTTCATCTTCAGTTTCTGTTACTAGAGAAAATATATGCGAGTAACAAAGTATTCACAAAATTTTGTATGTGTAAACAACTCCATCTGGTCCAGGCCTAGGAACAATAGTAGATGAGAAAACTGATTATGGGCTTCAGTTATTTTCACTCCTTTATCTCTCACTTTCCTATTCTATTTATAAAAATTATTTAGTCAATATTGTCACTTGCATTTAGAATAATCCTTTGCAAAACTTTGTTTAAAACTTTTAACAGGGTTTTCTGCATACATTACTTACTTTAAACACTCCCCTTTGCATTAAAATACACATTGTGAATTATTGAGGGTTACTAAATGTGAAATCCTCAAAAATATTTAAATGTTAAATATATTGTATTATCTGCAATTGTTGCATTATTTTATTAATTTCATCAGCATAAAATTCTAACGAGCTTCTCACAATGAGATTCAGTGAGTTTGCTTGCTAAATAACTGCCACAGTCTTTTATAATAAGTGTAAACTGAAAAGTAATTTGTAGTCAATCAAC
>SEYY01014762.1:2500-20000 GCA_009176605.1 Armadillidium nasatum | reverse complement strand
ATATATATATATATATATATACAAAAGCTATAAAAAAAATTAATTTTTTTTAAACTAATGATTCTATCATACTAGAAACTTATAGGCTATATTAATTTCAAATTCATATACAAGGTTCTAGTTAAACTAATAATGTGTAGGGATGTTGTTAGCTTTAGTAAGTCTTTTACAAAAAAGCTATTGTGAATACTATAATTACCATATATATATATATATATATATATATATATATATATATATATATATATATATATATATATATATATATATATATATAGTGAGCTAGTGATCATTATATTATTAGATTTAACTGGAATGTGAGGTCTGGGCCCAAATTGCAAGTCAATAGGGAAAAGATATTAGATTTCAGAAATGGAGATTTTAGCAAATTCCGAGCAATGCTCAATGAAATTGACTGGGATAAGGAGTTTAATGGTCAAAATTGTTTCATCATGTGGGAATACTTCAAGCAAATATTGGCTAACATTCAGTCTGTGTGTTTTAAAGATAAACCCATTAGGGTGGCAAATAGAAAACCTAATTGGTGGAGTAGAGAGATAAAAGAGAAAATCAGTGAAAAGCGTAGATGTTTTAAAATGTTTAAAGGTAGGAGAAGGGGGGAAGATTTGGAACATTATAAGAGAATTAGGAATGAACTTAACCAGTCAATAAGAAGAGCAAAGAGAATGGCAGAAATTAATTTGGCAAGGAATAGTAATAAAGACCTGAAAAAGTTTTTTAGCTTTTATAAATTTAAAAGCAAGGATAAGAAAATTGGCCCAATTAAAATTGATGGGAATTTAGTAAGTTCAGATAAGGAATTGGTTAATATTTTCAATGCTTATTTTGCATCAGTGTTTACTGAGGAAAGGTTGGATAGCAGTTTAGAGAGTAATAGTTCTAGTATACATGTAATGAATAGGTGTACAACATTTCAAATTGAGTTAAATGAAATCGCATCCTTACTAGAACATATTGACCCAAATAAGGCACGGGTCCGGATGGTGTGTATGGTAGAATTCTAAAAGAGGGGAGTAGCAGTATTGCAAAGGCACTGTATTTGATTTTTAAACGATCTATTGCTTTTGGAGAGGTACCTGAGGACTGGAAAAGCATATGTGGTGCCCATATTTTAAAAAAGGTAGTAAGGAAGATTTAGGGAAACTATAGGCCAGTTAGTTTAACATCTCTGGTTGTGAAAATTTTGGAAAAGTTACTGAAAAGTCATATAGAGAAGCATTTAGATGATAACAAGATACTATATAACTCCCAGCATGGCTTTAGAAAGGGTAGATCATGTCAGACAAATCTACTAGAATTTATGGAATATATTACTGAATGTATAGACAGGGGTGATCCAGTTGATGTCATATATTTAGACTTTAGCAAGGCTTTTGATAAGGTACCCCATGTTAGGCTGATGCAAAAGTTGTCGCAGTATGGTATAAGATGGAATGGTACACAATTGGATTAAAGAGTGGTTAAAGAACAGAAGGCAGTGTGTATTACTTAATGGTAATAAGTCATTATGGGAAACGGTGAAGAGTGGGGTACCACAGGGTTCTGTGCTGGGACCACTTTTGTTCCTTATATATATAAATGATTTAGACAAAGGTCTTAAATGTAAGGTTTCTAAGTTTGCAGATGATACCAAAGTGGTTACCTCAGTAAGGAATAATGATGGATGCATAAAGCTTCAAGGTGATCTAGATAGACTTCTTGGTTGGGCAGAGAGGTGGCAAATGAACTTTAATAGTAAAAAATGTAAAGTTCTTCATGTAGGTTACTCAAATGAAAGATTTAATTATGAAATGAATGGGGAGTGGCTTGAGACTGTGGACCAAGAAAAGGATTTAGGTGTGATTAATTAGCAGTAATCTGAAGGTGGGTGATCAATGTTTGGAAGCAAGGAATAAAGCTAATAAGATGTTAGGTATAATTAATTGCAATGTAGTTTACAAGAGCAAAGAGGTTATAAGCAAACTATATAATAGCTATGTCAGGCCAGCATTAGAGTATTGTGCACAAGTTTGGGTTCCTCATTTAAGAAAAGACATAGATATGCTGGAGAGAGTACAACGTCGAGCAACAAGGATGATTTCTGGCTTTGAAAATAAGAGCTATGAAGAGAGGTTGAAGGAGTTAGGAATGTTCTCAGTTGAAAGGAGATTTCTCAGAGGGGATATGATACAAGTTTACAAAATATTTGCATCTGACAGTAATACAGAGATTGAAAAATACTTCATAGTGGACCATGGAAGAGTAAACTAGAGGACATAACAAGAAAATTAAAAAGAAGCCATGCCATCTCGATCTAAGAAAATACTGTTTCAGTAATAGAGTTGTTAATTTTTGGAATGACTTGCCACGGGAGGTTGTTGACTGTGATTCTCTTGTCAAATTTAAAAAGGGGCTAGATAGATATATGGATGGTTTGGGTATTATATAGAATAATCTGACTAAGCCAAATTGGCGGGTATAAATGAATTTTCAATCAACAGATCAACCTATGACTAAAGCCTAACTGGCAGTTTTTGTAGTGGGTGATGGTTCATTGAATATTGCATGTGTAATGGGGCTTAGTTTTTCTTTTATCTATGCATGACTATGCATGAATGAACTGATAACTGGGATGGGATAGACCTAGTCTTTCATGCATGTATTAGTATTGTTATTATTTGTTTGGACTGGGACAGTCTCGATAGGCCCTTGTGGCTTCTAACTGTCTCTATTTTCCTATATATATATATATATATATATATATATATATATATATATATATATATATATATATATATATATATATATATATATATATATATATATATATATAGCTTTAGGTTAAGAAGTTGTCTGACCTTATATATCAATATTTTGAAATTTCAATTTTAATTTTAAAATTTTGATAGTTTTAGTAAAAAATTTCCCTTATATAGTAATAAATTATACTTTTTCGTTTTAAGATAAATTTTAAAGTTATAGCTTTAATTTATTCTACAGATCAGATTGATATATATATATATATATATATATATATATATATATATTATATATATATATATATATATATATATACGGTATATATGGAAATATATTACAATAGACCTGTATCCCATGGCAATATTCCATCTATCAGTTAGGCCTATACCACAAGGCAACGTTGGTCATACAGGTTATAAGTCGAACTAAGTACACTAGAAACTAAATAAATAATAAATCAAAATAATAGGCATTAATGAAATGAAAACAAAATATTACAAATTTCAAAAAATTTTTCATTTGACATCAATTTCAATATTTCGAAGGTCAAACAATTTCTTAAATCTTTAAAATATATAATAATATATAATATATATATATATATATATATATATATATATATATATATATATATATATATATTATATGAAATTTTTTTTTTTTTTTGGGGGGGGGTTCATTAGGCCTTTTTGTTGACTTAAACATAGTTAATGAAGTGGTTTTTGGATAAGTCTATTTACTGACCATAAGGATTAGTTTTATCCTTTAATTCCAGGTTAGGTTGTTGAACTAGTTTGTTAGATCTAAGAAACTTAAAACTACACCTAAACGCCAGCAAAAAGGTTAAAACTACACCTAAACGCCAGCAAAAAGATCTAACCTACCCAAAAAACACTTCGTTAACTATACATAATGATCAACAAAAGTTTATAGAATTTTTGTAGTGCAAATGAACCCACAGCCTTGTTGTACTAGAAACTTGTTGGATATGTTAGTTTCAGATCCCTACACCTAGTTCCAGTCAAACTCAACACGTAAATAAGTTGTTACTTTTAGCAACATGGTCTTGTATAAAAAAATCCACTACTGTGAATGACACAATTACCAGTCTAAAAATCCACTACTGTGAACGACACAATTACCAGTCTAAGATACAACCAGGCTGAAATACAATTGTACTCTTATTCCTATAATTTCTTAAGACATGTAAACTTTTAGTTCCACACAATAGGCAAAAAAAAAAAAATTTAAAATGAAACAAACCTTATCTTTGATTATTTAAATATAAAAAGGGAATAGACTATAAAATAGCGTTAGACTATGTATAAATGATATATTCCCCTTTCCTTTCCTTAGTAATTAAAAGAATCTGAACAAACTAACAAAAATCTTACCGGCAAGTTTGCAGTTAAAAATTTACATTTCAAGATTAAAAGTATATCGTTTTATATTACTTACGAATAGAATACAGAGAGGGTATCGTCGTTTTCAAGACATTCCCTTGACTTTTAGATACTAAAGCTGGTTTAGCCGATCTTAAAACTGCAGAACATGCTCGACTTGCTAACCCAAACATGGTTCACAATTTTGTATAAAAATGGAGGATGGCGAATATTTCTGTAGAACTTTAGCCGACAAGTTGGCAGACATACCAACATGGAAAAAAAAATATAAAATTTCAATATGACGTCATTTCTCATTTGAGAATCAAAGTAGTATGGATGTAGAATTTAATTCAGAGAAGAAGAAAAAATAATATATAAAATTTTAGAATAAAAACATTATAAAGATTTACAATTCTATGACATTGAAACTACTGTTCATTAAAATTAATTATATGTTCACATAAGAACATTAGTTGAATCTTTTAGAGCATTTTTGTTGGCTGAGTGCTGAAAAAGCCACCTTCGCTTCGTTTTTGAGGCCTCGAATTCTCACTTCTAAGACACATTTGTTAGAAAATGGCAGGTTCTTTGCTTGCTTTTCCTCTCATTGCCAAAATTCTTGTATTGCAACAATAACCTTTGATAATTGGATCAGAGAATAGTCGTTATCAGATTAAAAAAATGTAACAGTAGTTGGACTTTTATATGATCTTCCCTAGATTAAATATTAAAGATTGTCATAAAATAAAATATATATAAATCTTATTATCAAGTTGATATTATTGAAACTTTGATCTATCGAAAAAAAAAACACGTTAGATAGATCGATAAATCATGTAAAAAAAAAAATAAATAAAAAAATATCGATATTAAGATAATTCTGTAAACATATTCATAGTACCGTGACAGCATTCGATTATTTTGATAATTGAAGTTCTGTGAACAAGAGCATCTGTTTCCTAACATCTTTAAAATTTGCGAAGTATCCTCATTTTGTAATTGTCTAAAATGAGTATTATGTATTAATAAATTTTACAAATATAAACGAGGAAAACGGCAATTTTACTTATGTTATTTTAATTGGGAATCAAAATACATATATATTTATAAATATATATATATATATATACGTATATTGTTTTTAATGTTATTTTTGGAACCCCAATTCTTTTCTAGGCCTACTTTAATTCTTCAGGTCTTGAAGGGTGATGTCAACCATAGTAAATAGCACCGTGTGTCAACTATACCATATAATAACAAGTATATTTAATGCATACGAAAGAGTGTAGCTAGGTTAGAAATAAGTTAGTATTTGCTTTTAAGATTTTAAACATTATGATATTGTTTTAAGTGTTCCTCAGAATTTTCACAAAAAATATGACTAAAGATTATATATAAAAAATTTTCTACCTTTTTGACTTTTGAAAAAAATAAATTAACAAATTTTGTGCACAGCTGCAAAAATGAGTAATTATTGAGCAGTTAAATTTTTATAAGCCTTTAAATTTAGAAATGAAAAGGTACTTTTAAAATTTTTAGTAACTTATTTCCTTCTACTTATATTAACTTTTATTTCTTTCTCATAATACCTTTGAGAGACAAAAGTGAGCTTGTGTGTCTGGATTTCTTGGTTCCTATTTTTATGAATAATGCATTTTTACATGATATTCAAATGCTTGTAAATTATTTAAAATAATAGTTATAGGCAAAATTTTCTTCATAATGGTAAATAATGTTTCAGATTTAAGTAACAAAATTAAATTATTTCAATTCTCTATAGAAACCTAAAAAAAAATAAATAAATAAAGTAATAGAAATTTAATTTTATTACCATATTTAAATTTTTAATGACTAAAACAGGATTCTTTTATTTTGATAGTATTTCTTTTCTCAGCGATGTTTGATCCATTATTTAATATTAAAGACATTTAAAATTAATGTTATACTTTATATTTGCTAAACATTTAAATTTTAATTATGTGGAGAAGATTTACTATATATAGATAGGGTTATTAAGTTTATATATATATATATATATATATATATATATATATATATATATATATAATATATATATATATATATATATATATATATATATATATATATATATATATACTGAATATCAGACTGAATAAGAATATAAGGAAATAGAGATAGTATGTAGTCACAAGGGTCTTTCAAGACTGTCTCAGTTCAACTTAGAAATATACTTATACCCCAATATATTTAAAATATACAACCCAGAATACACATTATATTGACTAAAGTTGCAAGTAAAAGCTAATACATACTTTAACTACACATGTCAAACCTATAGCTATATCAACTACTAATTATATATTGCCAGTCATTTAATTAGAATATAGTCATATTAACTGCATGCAGTTAACTGTAATAACTTAATTACCATCCTATCAATTAGGGTTAGAAACTATGTGATACCTAAACTTTATATATATATATATATTCATCTTTGGTGGGTAAATGCTAAAGGCTTACCAAATTTTCACCAGAGTAAGGAGCAAATTGGGATTCTCGTCAGATTAAAGGCTATATATATATATATATATATATATATATATATATATATATATATATATATATATATATATATATATATATATATATATATATATATATATAAATTTTTCAAAGTAGATTTGTATTTCAGGTTCCAGCTAGAATTTTTCAAAATTCTGACCAGAACTAAAATAAAATTCCAAATTCCAGTACACCTCTAATATATATATATATATACCTTTAATATATAATTAGAAAGGTTAAAGCCAATGCTAAAGTTTTCCAATACTCATTTAATACACAGTTTGTGTCAAACTTTATCACAGTCTGTTTTCATCACAAAATAAGGTTTGAAACCACTGTGTAGTAAATGAATAAGTGGAAACTTTTAGTATTGGCTCTAAGCTTTCTCATTAGATTAAGGTTACTAGGAAATTAGCTATCTCAAATATATATATATATATATATATATATATATATATATATATATATATATATATATATATATATATATATATATATATATATATATATATATATATATATACAGGTTTGACAAAAATATGGAAACACCTGAGAAAATTTATAAGGGTAATAACAGTTATGCTATAGTGAAGTTTGTAGGTGGTGCTGTCATATTCTAGTTAAAGTTCTGTGCAGTTGTGAGTGAATCATGTCAGAACTGACAGAATTCCAATGTGGTCAGATTGTTAGGGCTCTATGTTAGGTGCCTCTATAACCAAATTAGTGGCAGTGTTTGTGGTATCATGAGGCACAGTATCAAAGATATTGATGGCACATAGTCTTACTGGAAAAACCACATCCAATAAACAATAGTATTGATGAAAATGTGTGTTGAATGACAAACAGAAAAATGTTGCATAGGGTTGTGATAAAAATCAGAACTCTACTGCTCCAAAGATTATTGCTGAGCTGAATATTATGCTCACAAACCCAATTAGCACCAAAACAGTATGAAGGAAACTGCACAAGCAAGGTTTGTATAGATGAGCCACCATTTATAATTCACTCATTAGTACCCAAAACAATAATAAAAGGAGACAATGGTGTCAAATGCATAAAAACTGTACTATGGAACAATTGAAGTATTCAAATACTGCAGAAGCTGATCTTTTAGCCATATTGACTGAAAGTATAAACAAAATAATAATTTTTAAATAATGCAGCTAAATAATACAAGTTTGATACATGGCAATAAAATAACAATGATATGTATAAATACAGGTTAAATTGATAATTTTATATCTTACATTTTTTCAAACTTTACCTTAGGGTCTTACTTAAGTAAACCTGTTGAATCACTATTATGAATTAGAATATTTTTTTTTTTAATTTTTGTACTTTTTTTAAACTTTAACTATACAAAACTGTAATTTTTTGAATTTTTTTTTTGGAGAAAATGCATAATCATTAATTTAAGTGAATGTTGGCTATTCTACTCCTTCCTTACAATTAAATAAACCTTATATCTAATTTTCTTAACCTTAAATTTCCGTGCTTTTGACCTCTTTACAAATTTTAGGAAACCCCGGCCAGAACCCCGGCCCCGGCCAAATTCCAACCCCGGTCGGTCCCTATATATATATATATATATATATATATATATATATATATATATATATATATATATATATATATATATATATATATATATATATATATATATAAAATGGGAAATATTTTGAATATTTCTAGAAAATAATGAAATCATTCCTTCAGTGCATACCTTCTTAACCACATAAAACTTGTCAAGACTCCTACAAAATGATCATGTGATCTTAAAAGTGATAGGATTTTCAGTTTGACTCCAGTAATTTTAAGTAACAATATTTAATATAATGTCACATCCATATCAACTTAATCTAACCAAAACAGACCTAACTAGAGCTAACCAAAGCTATGTCAATATATCTACCCTCGTAGCTTTTTTATTTTCAAACAATTACCCATCAACTTAAATTTTGTCTTTTATACAGATCTTTGAAACAGTACAGCATTTCAAATTACGAAATTCATGGTAAAAGTTAAACTAATCAATAACAGTCATTTTGCTACTGTCAATAAATTTTAATATGCAACTACATTACTGTTTAGGTTTATATGTACTGCATCTTCATAACTCAAATTGCATGTTTGCAATACAGTAGATTTTAGGGTAGAAACTTTACCATAAATATATACCTAGTTTTTATTTTCATAATTTGTCCAAATTATAACTTTTACAGTGTTTTTCACTAATTACAATTATTAATTCAGAAAAAGACAAGAAAAGCCCAGTCTGTCATATAAATTGTATCCAAACCTTTAATTCATATTTACAGAAACACTTATTAATAGAACAGAATCTCATAAATAACTGAAAAGTAATAACTCAAAAATTTTATTCAACTGATTTTTGATTGATTTTTAAGCTATATCACCATCGATTTACATAAATTGAAGGACTGGAAATCTGCTTAACAAATAATATATATATATATATATATATATATATATATATATATATATATATATATATATATATATATATATATATATATATATATATATATATATATATATATATATATATATATATATATATATATATATAGGGTTGCAACTGTTTTTTTTTTTTTTTTTTAAATTACCATTTCAAAGTAGTAACAGTGAAATTGTGAAATAAAATAACTTGACAGTCTCAAACTAAACTTAAATTTTAACAAAAGGAAACACCCTTTTTTTTTTAATTAAAAGTTAATTTGTTTTTATGGCTTTACAATTTTTATCACATGTGAATTATGACGTTTATTATTTTATGTACAACCAGTTCCATCCTATATCTTCTTTTATCATAATTTTTCCTTAGTTTTGATTCCTATTTATATAGTTAAGCATAAAAAGTCTGGAGAAGGATATGGCTGCCTCTATGAGGGTCAATGCTCTCTGTAGTGCCTTTTAATTTTTCTTACGTATCGTGAGTATGTATTTGCATACCAAGAACTTCCATAGGAAGTGTAGCAAAAAAAAAAAAAAAAAAAAAAAACTATGACAATAAAAAATTGCAGGAATATAACTTGTTAGCTTGCAGAGTGTGACCTTAACTTCCTTTTTTTCAAGCAATTACTTGAAAAAGGGAGTAGAGTTCAAACTTTGAAAGCTAGTGAGTTATGTTTTTGTAATTTTTATTTTTATTTTTGTTTTTAAATTGTTTTACAATTTTAAGTGTTTTTAATGATAATTTTGGGAATTTTTAGTATACATTTTTTTAATACAGTTTATATATTGAATTTATTATTAAATTATTAAACATCTGAACCTTTTACTGTTCTGTATATCATGCTGTTAAATAAATGGTCTGTTTAATATGTCATAATCTCGCTCTAAACCTGTGACTAGTGTAGTACTACTATTTGGAGAATCAGAGCATTCAGCTGTTGATGAGTATAACTTAATCATGAAAACTGAAAACTTCATTAATACATTACAATTTCATAATGTCTTAAATGAATAAGAACTAATAATTTTTTTGAAATAGTTTAGTTTTTACTTAAATATGTAAAGGAAGCATACAAAATTTTAGTGTTGCATATTCACTTTTCTTTTTATTTTTATTTTAAAGAAAGCATGTGGCAACATAAAATTGTTTATGCATACATATATTTTAAAAAAGAAAGCCCCCAGTAATAATGAAAATAATGTAAAGTATGCAACAAAAAAATGTATATATTTATGCATCTCCCTTTTTGGCAAGATATTAGTACTATCAAATCAAATATCCAATTAAAAATAAAATTCTTAATTATCAGAACTAAAATTTTCAAATTATTTTAAATATAATATGTTCTATCTTTGTTTTATCTCTTCCAACTATATTCTATATTACAGTACCTTTGGCTATCCATGTTGAATAAATAAAGATATGCATTCAAAAAATTTGAAAATTATTCACATAACTACAAGTATCATATAAAAATTAAGTTTTCACAAAATATATATTATATATATATATATATATATATATATATATATATATATATATATATATATATATATATATATATATATATATATATATATATATATATATATATATATATATATATATAGGGTTGAACAAAAATATTGAAACTGAGAAAAGAAAGAGTAAATATGATTGACATCAACTACCCAAAATTGAAGAGGCTCCTTAGGCTCTCGTGTGTCACGTGTGATAGTCATAGGAAGGGATGGGCTGGATATACTGTTATCCAGCCTTTCTTGGGGTATCCAGCCAGATACTAGTAAAAATAAAATTCATAATTGCAAGAATTAAATTTTTTGAATTATTAAAATATACAATATATATATATGTTCTATCTTTATTCTATTTAACAGTACCTTTGGCTATTCATGTTGAATAAATTTTGATATACATTAGAAAATTTATTAAATTTTTCATATAATACAAACATGAAATTAAAGTTTTAAGTTTTTTCACAAAATATATATATATATATATATATATATATATATATATATATATATATATATATATATATATATATATATATATATATATATATATATATATATGGAAAAATATAGAAATGGTAGAAATAATGTGTAAATATGACAGACATTAACTTTTCAAAATCGAAGAGGTTCCATAGATGCTCGTTGTCACATGTAATAGGTAACCCATAACTTTAGTAGGAAGCATCCATTATTTTGTGGACAATATCCTGTACTGGTATAAATGAGGTATTCCAATCTTACATAGTTCCAAAGAGGAAATATCATTGGTTCCCAGATATCATATCCAGAGTCATGAGCCCATTTTGTACTTCGGAAATACATCAATTGACACACACCAGCATAGATCTAAATCAAAATTAGGTTATAGGGACAGACGATCATCGCGAAGGACTGTAACAAAAAGAAAATAAAAAATAAGAAAACATGTAAATGTTACTTTTAAGCTGAATACCAATCTTGCCAACCCTGTCATTACGAAAACTGTGAAGAGAGAACTCAATTAGCCAAATATTCATGTGCTGTTGCTATTGCCAAAACCTGTAAATAATATGAATAACAGAAATTGGGGAGAGTGGCACAATATTCAAAAGGATTGGACTGCTGACTAATGGAAGCAGTCCTTTTGTCAGATGAATTTACATTTACACTATACACAACCTTTGGCTGAGTTACCTTGTTGAGAACACAATCCCAAGAATATGATCTGAACTGTCTTTTGCCACAGGTGAAGCATGGAGGAGTTTACATCATCGTTTGAACATCCATATCATTTTATTTTCAGGCCCAACTAACACCATGAATGATAATGTTACTGCCAGGAATTATGTATGCATTTCAGAAAATAAGGTTTATCCATTGGTGAAAAGATTGTTTCATGAGGGTGGTGCTATTTTATGTAGATAATAAAGTTCCAATTCACACAGCTCATGTTGTCCAGTTGTGGTTTAATGAGCATGTAGATGATGTTCCATGTCTTCCCAGGCCTTCAATTGCCAAACTTTAATAGTCCCTGTGGTCAATATTCTTGAATAGGGTCCATATTTCTATCTACTCCTAGTATCTCTACTGGGATTTCCTTTAATTTTGAATGCCCAAATTTAGAAAATGTAAATAACATCCCATCATGCATCAACCAGAACTTATATCTGTCCATTTCCTGAAAAATGTGAAAGGTGTTCCCACACCATATTAAGAAATAAATTCATGCATTTACCAGACGTTTTCAAATTTTTGTCCAACCAATATATATATATATATATATATATATATATATATATATATATATATATATATATATATATATATATATATATATATATATATATATATATATATATATATATATATATATATATATATATATATATATATATATATATATATATATATATATATATATATATATATATATATATATATATATATATATATATATTATTTATTTATTTATTTATTTATTTATTTATTTATTTATTTATTTGTTTAATCACCTCTGATGCGCAAAGTCCAGAGGCCTACTAATATCCACCAGAGATCTGAAAATGCCAGAAATCTAGTCGTTAAATGCTGATATGTCCCACTACATGACATTTGAATGTGTATAAGTCAAAGAAAGTTGAAAAACCAAAGGGAGTGTGATCTAGGTTTTACCAGAGTTGTACAGAGAAATGATGAGACTGTGTAGAGAGGTGTGTTGCATGAGCCATTCTTAGTGGAAAAGGTATGCTACAGGATAGTTCAGAACAATGTCCATTGTAATAATGATAGTATAGAGAGAGTTACGCAACAATACAATGGGCAGAAAGAGACTGCAGAGAATTAGTGAGAGTGGAAGAGTTGATAAGACTCCACCTTTTGAAGCATAATCTATACAAAGGTGTACAACACCTCTATAAAGAGTAGGCAACTGAGGTGGCAAGAAGATATTACGAAGTACCTCAGAATATCCAACCTCTTGAAAGCTTGAAAGAGAAGTAATGTAATCTTTTCAAGAAAGATTACAAGAAAAAGGAACACTGAGAATATTAAGGATAGATGAAGGTTTGAATTGTGTGTTTTCGAAGGATGCCATAGTTTTGTGGAAGGTTGTGTCGAGTAGAGAGATGGAGAGGTCTGGGTTTTTGAGGCATTGAAAACAACCATGGTTTCTTTGTCCAACTTTGAGATATGAGAAAGATTAGAGGCTAGTTGCTCTAAGGCGACGCGTCAATTAACTGCAGTTCGTAGGGACGTCTTTCAAATTGAAAGGAGTAATGAAGGGTGAATTCATCTGCATGGGAGTTAATAGATGATGAAGTAATAGAGAAGGTCAATAATGAAAAGTAGAAAAATTGTTGGGGATAGGATCGGTTCTTGAGGAACACCACTATTAATAGATTTAAAGGGTGAACAGTGGCCGTCTACAAAGGCTTCTATTTAACAACTGAAAAAGAAATCAGAGAGATGGATAGATTTCGAAAGAGGGAAGTTTTGAAGTTAAAGCTTTATGCAAGACTCTATTGAAGGCTTTCAATATGTCCAGTAAGACAGGAAAAAGATCACTGAAATGTCGAATAGTGGAGAACTAAGAGTCAGAGAGAAAGGAAAGATCACTAGTAGAGAGTTTTTAATGAAAGCCATACTGGCAATTAGAGATAAGATCAGACGAATTGAGATGTTTCCAAATCTTCATATTAAGGATAGATTTAAAAACTTTAGAAAGAACAAAGGTTAAAGAAATGGCACAGTAATTGAAGGGTTGAGAGGGGTCCCCTTTTTCCAGCACAGGCTGAATGATCACACATTTCCAGCAAGAAGAGATGATTTAAGTGAAAGACACAAGGCAAGGATATATATATATATATATATATATATATATATATATATATATATATATATATATATATATATATATATATATATATATATATATATATATATATATATATATATATATATATATATATATATATATATATATATATATATATATATATATATATATATATATATATATATATATATATATATATATATATATATATATATATATATATATATATATATATATATATATATATATCTATTTAAAATACAATTAGTGTGAATTTAAAATAATAATCAGCAATTTTAGCAGGATAGGAAAAACTGGATATCTGATTATTGAAAATTGTTGGATATCCTAGTCATAGGTAACATTTAACGTGAGTTGCTCTGTGATTATCATTTTGTACTGGTACAAGGGAGGTATGTCCAAGCTTACAGAGTTTCAAAGAGGAAAAATTGTTGGTTCATAAAGATTGGACTGACATGCAATGGAAACCATTTTGTCAATTGACATTCACATTATTCCCAACCTTTGGCTGAGTTTATATATGGAGAACATCGTCCCAGGAATCTGATTTAGACTGTGAAGCAAGTGAAGCATAGAAGAGAAAATGTTATGGTTTGGGAAGCCATTTCTTGAAATTCTGCAGGCTCAATTATCGCCATTCACAATAATGTTACTTCCAGGGATTATGTATACATTTTGGATAACCAGGTTTATCCAATGGTACAGATATTGTTTCTTGGGGGTAATATTATTTAATCAAGATAAGACCCCTATTCATACAGTTTATGTTGTTCTGTTGTGGTTTGATGAACATGCAGATGAGGTTTCACGTCTTTCTTGACCTCGATAATTGTCAGACCTTAATATAGAAGAGCTCCTGTAGTTAGTATTGGAGAAAATGCTTTAGAATCGCTATCCACCACTAACATCCATACTAGAATTTCATCTAGTTTTGTATGAGATAAATGGATTAACACCCCAATGCACCATTTAGGACTTAAATTTGTCCATTTCCAGAATAATTCAGTTGGTTATGAATACAAAAGGTGGTCCAACACACTATTAAGAAATATATTCATGCATTTACCAGTTGTTTCCATATTTTGTCACATTAAAAATTGAGAATTAATGTGAATTTAAAAGAATATCTGGCAGTTTTAGCTAGATTTCTGATTGGATAGTAAAAACTGGATATCCTTGCCAGTTATCTGGCATCTTGACTCCATCCAATTTGCCATCTGGATATCCCCAATATATATATATACATATATATATATAAATATATATATATATATATATATATATATATATATATATATATATATATATATATATATATATATATATATATATATATATATATATATATATATATATATATATATATATATATATATATATATATATATATATATATATATATATATATATATATATATATATATATATATATATATATATATATATATATATATATATATATAATATTATATATATATATATATATATATATATATATATATATATATATATATATATATATATATATATATATATATATATATATATATATATATATATATATATATATATATATATATATATATATATATATAATAGGTCTAGTTATTTGAAATTATATTAATGTCTAAAGATATAAGTAGTAGTGGCAATGACCTTAGTTGGTTGGCTAGTTCTACATTTTTGCCCTCAGTACTCCAGATGTCATCAGTTCCTAAGACTATTGATTCTCACACTTATATGGAACCATGGGAATCTTTAACTAGTATTAATCAAGTAAGAAGAAATTTAAGTAAAAATTGGATGTCCAAGGCAGCATTTCCAAGGGAAGTAGAAGCAGGAGTAACTAGCAATTTGCCTGATAATGCTACTAGTTTTTCAAACTCTAAGGACTCTTACTTAAAAGAGCCAAGAATTCAGAATTCATTTCCAGATAAGTCCTTAAATTGGAGTTGTTTTGATTCCTCATTTCCTAGTTTATCCAATGACTTGGGAGGAAAATACAGTCACAATAGCTTCTCTTCTCCTTCTAATTCAAAAGATATATGGAAAAGCCCTTACAATCTTAATGATCATTGTAATTTACAAAATAACCCCTTTTCTGTTAATTTTGATCACTTAAATTCTGGAAATAACACTAGCTTGCCAAGTGTATTTATTCCTGAAAACAAAACTTCAGAAAGATTAAGTCTCCCAATATCTCCTATGAGTTCATTATCACCTTCAACAAATTCTGGAACGTCTCCTAAGTTAAACACAGGTGAGAATAGTAGTGCAAGAGATTAATCGTTTAAAATTTTTTTTTTTTTTTATAAATGAACGTAAAACTTTGTATTGTTTCCATGTTCATATTTTAAAACAGATTTGATTGCATTGATGCAAGAGCTGGCCGTCATAACAAATGATGATGATTATGGTAGAATTCATTCTCAGAATGCTACAATGAGTCCATTTCAAACTCCTCCACTTACTCCTTCTTGCACTCCAACAAAAGGATGTGTGTTTTGCAAGAATAATAGTTATCATTCAACTTTTTATAAGTCGCATTCACTAAAGGTATATATATATATATATATATATATATATATATATATATATATATATATATATATATATATATATATATATATATATATATATATATATATATATATATATATATATATATATATATATATATATATATATATTATTATATATATTATTAATTCAAAAATATGACAGATTCTAAGTTTTTGCAAGTAATATTTATATTAGTAAAATATTTTAATAATATATATATATATATATATATATATATATATATATATATATATATATATATATATATATATATATATATATATATATATATATATATATATATATATATATATATATATATATATATATATATATATATAGGATAACAATGGCCACTGTACTTGCCCAGTGCTTCGAACATATGTTTGCCCATTATGTGGAGGAACTGGGGATTATGCTCACACTCTAAAATATTGTCCAAGAAACACTGTAACTAAAGGAGATCCAATAGCTGCAGGTCTCCCTCCAGGTAAGGTAACAAATTGGAGAGAAGTAGCAACAAAAATGGCATCCCAGCATAAACACTAGCATTGTTTACATTTAGTCAAGATATTTTTGGAAAGGGTTACTGAAGTATTTATTTTAATACCTGTATTTTATCATTATTATTTCTATTATTTTTATGGACTAAGTTTACTTTTAAGTATTTTCTAGAATTAGTATAAAAATATCATTTCTTTTAATAGACAAAATACATTAACTTAAAATATTTTAATATTCGATAATTTTGTTTTCGAAAAATTTTCTTTTTTTTTTGAAGTAATTTAAATATTTTAACGTCTTTTCAGTATATTGAATCAATTAGCATACTCAGAATATGTATGTTTACTTAGCATTTAATTTTTAGAGGAATATATTTTTTTATATCTTTGTTGTATGTAAAGGTTTAATAACAATT
>SEYY01014761.1:7500-15000 GCA_009176605.1 Armadillidium nasatum | reverse complement strand
ATATATATATATATATATATATATATATATATATATATATATATATATATATATATATATATATATATATATATATATATATATATATATATATATATATATATATATATATATATATATATATATATATATATATATATATATATATATATATATATATATATATATATATATATATATATATATATATATATATATATATATATATATATATATATAATGAGATAAAACAATAAATGGAAAAATTTTTTAGTTAAGCTTATTTCCACGTTTGAATTTGATTCATCTCTCGGTTATCGTACCGAACAGCTCATCTTGAGAATGAGCGCTCGAAACCATTTTCGGGAAATTTTTTTTTCTTTAAACTAGAGAGTGAGAGAGAAAAAATAAAACTTGAAATAGAAAATGTGATTTTAAAAAGAAAACTCGGATAATAATAATAATAATAATAATAATAATAATAATACTATAATTAAAAGATTGTAAGACAAAGATATATTAGATGAAAAATTGTAAAATTTAAGACATAAAAGACAATAAAAACTAAACATAAATGAATAATAACTACAAGTTGACATTATTCATTGAAAAAATAGTTGAAGATGAATGAAATGTAGAAGGTCAAACTTAAAAAAAAATGGTTTTGCTAAGAATACGGGTTTTAGAATATATTAAATAATGTGGAATAAATAATAATAATACAAGAAATATGAATGAAATATATAATATATATATATATATATATATATATATATATATATATATATATATATATATATATATATATATATATATATATATATATATATATTATTACCAAAGTGTAAAAAAATCATGAGTTAAGTTTATTTAAGAAATATGAGAGAGAGAGAGAGAGAGAGAGAGAGAGAGAGAGAGAGAGAGAGAAGAGAGAGAGAGAGAGAGAGAGAGAGAGAGAGAGAGAGAGAGAGAGAGAGAGAGAGATGTGATTAGATTTAGGTTGAATTGTATATTGAGTTTTAAAGAACTAAGTCAGTAAAAAAAAAAAAAATATGGATAATAATAAAATTAAAAAACAAAACTTGAAATAGACAAAATACTTACAGTAAAAATTTAAATGCATATAAAAAATGAAAACAATGAAAGAATAAAGATTACCGACTGTTTGATGATTAACAATAAGACACTTAGTAGAAAAAAAACAATGAGTGGAAACACTAACTTCTTAAGCCATTTGATTCGTGTATGAAATCAATGCTTTGAAACTATATTGTTGAAAAATAGTTGAAGATAGGGGAAAGTTTGTAATGAAAGTAGAAGATCAAACTTAAAGTTAGAAAAGATTGAAGAAATATTTTTAAAATTGATTATAAATGTTAGTAATAAAAAATGAAATAAACAGATGTTTACATTCCCTTTTTATATTTGGAAATATATATATATATATATATATATATATATATATATATATATATATATATATATATATATATATATATATATATATAATGACAAAGTAAATGACAAAGTAAATTAATAAAAATAAAATATATATATATATATATATATATATATATATATATATATATATATATATATATATATATATATATATATATATATATATATATATATATATATATATGTTGCCTTGACAACGAGAAAAATAATTAATAAAAAATAATAAATGCGCTAAGTTTTTATCGTTCAAAACATTTATAAATATTTTAGGAAAGAAAAAGATTTAAAAGAAAATATTAATGTTAAAACCTATAAACCCGCTTTCCATTCGTATTGTCTCGATGGAGTAATGGTAGAGCTTCCGCTAGCGACTGAGATGTTCCCAGTTCGATACTTCCTCGGACTCGTGTAATTTTTTTTTCCCATTCAAAAACTTATATAAAAATTGAATTTTTGTTCCAAGTTTGTCTTAGAAAGATATATATATATATATATATATATATATATATATATATATATATATATATATATATATATAATATAATAATATAAATTTTTTTTTTTTTTTTTTATTTATTTTTAAATATTTATTTTTGTAATTGTAAAATAAAGCTTTTTTATGTATGTTAAAAGACTTTAAAGCAATTTTTTTTTCATGTCAAAATAGTCGGGCCTTAAAATCATTTTCTCTCGAATGAAAAAAAAAAGAAAACACGCTTATGAGGTTTTGTAAAACGACTACTATTATAATTTATTATAAATACTTTAAAATACATGCTTTTATATATATATATATATAATATATATATATATATATATATATATATATATATATATATATATATATATATATATATATATATATATATATATAACTGTAACCATGACAACGAGAGAAAATAATTAATAAAAAAATAATAAATGTTCAAAACAATTAAAATAATTTAGGAAAGAAAAAAGATTTAAAAGAAAAAAGAAAATTATTATTCATGTAAAAAGATGCTTCCTTCCAAATGCTTCGATAGCACAATGGTAGAGCTTCCGCTAGCGACTGAGATGTTCCCAGTTCGATACTTCCTCGGACTCGTGTAATTTTTATCTATTCAAAAACTTATATAAAAATTGAATTTTTTTTTTGTTCTAAGTTTGAAAAAAAATATTATAAATATATATATATATATATATATATATATATATATATATATATATATATATATATATATATATATATATATATAAATATATATATATATATATATATATATATTATATATATATATATATATATATATATATATATATATATATATATATATATATATATATATATATATTATATATATATATATATATATATATATATAACTGTTTCCATGGTTACGAGAAAAATAATAATAATAATAATAAATGTGTGTGCGCCAGCGTCCGCGCTCTCGACTGCGTGTGTGTGCACCGCGCCCGAACCCTCGGCGTGTGTGTCTTCTTCGCCGCGCGCGAAAAAAACAAATACAACTATTTTCCTTTTTCAAGTAATTGGATGCCGTAGCGTGATGGGTAGAGAGCTATGCTAAAGATTCAGAGGTCCCGGGTTCAATACCAGAAAATGAAGACTTAAAATCGAGTTTTTAAGAGCGTGCGTTCGTTTGTTTGTTCGGCTTTCAAGTTTTTCAAAGTAAGAGAGAAATCCGTGACGTCAGCAATGCTGGACTGTGATTGGCTGGAAGATTCCCTTAACAAAAGAAGGTTGTGACGTATCATTCCAATTCCCATTCCAAAATACAAGCCGTGACGTCATGACCTTACAAACATACAAGCTATGACGTCATCAAAGGAACCTTGCAAAAATACAACCAAGGATACGCAAAAGCGGCTCATCAAAAGAAACCGCAAACCATAAAGGTGAGAAATAGGTGAGAAATAATTAAAAAAACAATTAAAATAACACCACAAAACAAGATTACATCAAAGATAAGACCGCAAAACAAGATCTCAATTAAGATAAAACCGCAAAACAAGATCTCAATTAAGATAAAACCGCAAAAAACACAACAAGGCTAGGAATTCGCACTAGGAATTTGCAACAAGGCTAGGAATTTGCCAAACTTCTTGTGGTGTACATTACTACTACCTTGTTGCTTAGACTATCTTACCAGTATATGACAAATTCATTTGCTCTCTTTATTTATCTCCTAATTTTACTGAAAATCATAAACTCTCTATTTTCCCCTTCTCTGAAATCATCATTTTAGGTGATTTCAATATTCATCACAACCAAGGTTTTTCTTCTAATTCTCAAGAAACTGCCGATGGTTAGCTCTCCTTTCATATCTATATTCATAATAACCTTTAGCCACCTTCCTGTATCCCTGATCGTCCAGGTGATGAACCCAACATTCTTGACATTTTCTTAACTTTTAATGCTTTTCCTTATACTTTTAAACTCGTCCCACCTCTATGTTCACCTGATCATCAAATCTCTGAGTACAATTCTATCTATTCGAGTCTTCTGCAAGAGAGACCCCTCCTTCAGCAATGAAATGTATTTGGCATTTTGTAACCGCAAGCTGGTCGGACATGAGGTCTGCAAATTTGATTTTCTTTGGAGTGATGATTGATTCTGCAGGAGAGGTCCCTCAGAATGAGCAGTACATATAACTAAAGTGATTCTCTTTGGAATGGAAGAGTGCATTTCATTCTCTTAGACTTTTTCTCTTCAACTAAAATTCAGATAATTTATTTTAGCTTTTCTAGTTCTCGTGCTATTCGGCACATGAACACTGACTTTAGGATTTACTATCACCTTCAAACTCTAGATTCTAAGGCTTCTTTTATTCATCACTGAATCGTGTTAAATTTATTCTACGTAGCACTTAAACTCTTTTTGTTTAATGTGGATTTCTTTTTGTTTTAAGTAAAGTATTCTCTCTGGTTTGTTTTTCTCACACTCTTTCTAACATTTTTCAAAATTGCCAAATCCAACATTGCTTCTTCCTCTTTCCTCTTCTAGTTTCTTCTAACAAAACCATAACTGTCTTAACATCACTAAAACTGAATTCTTCGCTCAAACGTTTGCCTATAATTCCACTTTAGAGGACTAAGGAACTATTCATCCTCCACCTTCTTCCAACCCATTCATGCTTAATATTGAATTTCTTCTTAGGACGGGATTTCTTCTCTCCCAAAGCTTAACTCTAAGAAAGTGTACAGTATGCTTCTTAAACTTGCCCTTCTCTGCTTATACCCTGCCTTATTAAACATTTTGGACAGCGTCTATTAACTCCAACCTTCCTATCTGTTAGAAGCATGCACTCATTCTGTCTATGTCAAATCAAAAAAGGGAAACCTCTTTCGAAAATCTAACAAGTTTTCGAATCTATCCTTAGCAAAATAACTTGAAGACACCTGAAGCTTTCTATCTAGTCTTATCTCCTTTAGCCAGTATGGCATCCTTTAATATATATATATATATATATATATATATATATATATATATATATATATATATATATATATATATATATATATATATATATATATATATATATATATATATATATATATATATATATATATATATATATATATATATATATATATATATATATATATATATATATATATATATATATATATATATATATATATATATATATATATATATATATATATATATATAATATATATATATATATATATATATATATATATATATATATATATATATATATATATATATATATATATATATATATATATATATATATATATATATATATATATATATATATATATATATATATACTATATATATATATATATATATATATATATATATATATATATATATATATATATATATATATATATATATATATATATATATATATATATATATATATATATATATATATATATATATATATATATATATATATATATATATATATATATATATATATATATATTATATATATATATATATATATATATATATATATATATATATATATATATATATATATATATATATATATATATATATATATATATATATATATATATATATATATATAATATATATATATATATTCATTTCTACTCTCTCTGACCTTAACACAAAGAAGGTGTACTGTCCTGACGGAATCCATTTTGAGCTTCTCAAAATTCGTGCTTCCGAGCTTAATGGTAAACTGCCTTGGTAAACTATTTTATCTATCTTTCTACATCAACCTTCACTTACTGCTGGAAACTTGCGATCATTCAGCCTGTGCCGAAGAAGGGAAACCCATCTCAACTCTCTAATTACCGTTCAATTTCTTTAACCTCCGTTTTTTCTAAAGCTTTCGAATCTATCCTTAACAGGAAGATTTGGAAACATCTCAAATCTTTTAATCTTATCCCTGATCGTCAGTATGACTCTACTCGTGATCTTATTTCTTTTCTCTATGACTCTTGGTCCTCCGCTCTTCTCCATTTCAATGAATATTTTAATATCGCGCTGGACATATCGAAAGCCTTCGATAGAGTCTGACACAAAGCTTTGAATTTCAAATTTCCCTCTTTCGGAATCTATCCTTCTCTTTGTGACCTCTCTGATTTCCTTTCTGGTTGTTCTATAGCATCTGTTGTAAGGGCTACCGTTCATTCTATAATTCTATTAATAGTGTTCTATTCTCAGGGTTTTGTCCTATCCCCTACACTTTTTCTGCTTTTCATTAATGACCTCTTTATTACTTGATCTCCTATCTATTCCTATGCCGATGACTTCACCATTCATTACTTTTTTCAGTTTGAGATGCACCCTTCCCAACAGCAGCTAATAAACGCAAGGAAGGTAGCTTTGGAGCAACTAACCTTTGATCTATCTCACATTTCAAATTGGGGCAGACAAAACATGGTCGTTTTCAATACCTCAAAAACTAAATACCTCCATCTCTCTACTCGACACAATCTTCCAACACAACTATGATATTTCTTCGAAAACGCAACTCAAACCTTCATCTCTCCTTAATATTCTTGGTGTTTCTTTTTCTCGTGATCTTTCTTGGAAAGATCATATTATTTCTCATTCTAAACAAGCTTCTAAGAGATTGGGTGCTCTAGGGCGCTTTCAGTATTTCTTCACGCCACCCCAGCTTCTTGCTCTCTATATGGGTGTTTTTCTCCCCTGTATAGATTATGACTCACACATCTGGGATGACTCCACTCATACAGCTCGCCTTGAGAAGGTAGAGTCTAAGGCTTATAGAGAAGAGCTCGTGCGACACGTCTCTCTACACATTCCCATCCTTTCTCTGTCCAACTCTCAGACCCCTGACTTAATTGCTATGCTCTAAGTCTGGAACACACTTCCTTTACCTGTTTTCCCAACTTCCTTTGACTTGCACATTTTCAAACGACGTCGGCCTCCAGTGACCAGGATAGATTTTTCCAACTCCGGTGAAAATTGGCAGGTGTTAGGAAAAGGATAAGAGGTTAGGAAAAGATCAAGTATGTTGGGTTCATCACCATGGCGGTCAGCGATATGGCTAGAGAGATGAACCAACTGCTCAAGGTTGTTCTGGATTGAAAAATGACAGGTGAGTTCATCAACTGGATCATGAGAACTAGATGAAAGCCATTGGCGGTGGTGAACATTGAAATCACCTAAAATGATGATTTCGGAGAAAGGAGAAGGAAAAGAATGTGTTTCTCTGTCCAACTCTCAGACCCCTGACTTAACTGCTATGCTCTAAGAGTAAAGTCTGGAACACACTTCCTTTACCTGTTTTCCCAACTTCCTTTGACTTGCACATTTTCAAACGACGTCGGCCTCCAGTGACCAGGATAGATTTTTCCAACTCCGGTGAAAATTGACAGGTGTTGGGAAAAGGATAAGAGGTTAGAAAAGATCAAGAATGTTGGGTTCATCACTATGGCGGTCAGCGATATGGCTAGAGAGATGAACCAACTGCTCAAGGTTGTTCTGGATAGAAAAGTGGCAGGTGAGTTCATCAGCTGGATCATAAGAACTAGATGAAAGCCATTGGTGGTGGTGAACATTGAAATCACCTAAAATGA
>SEYY01014761.1:0-2500 GCA_009176605.1 Armadillidium nasatum | reverse complement strand
AGGCCAACGGAGCAATTACTTGAAAAAGAGAAATTCTTTTATTTATGGCTTTGTTTTTTCGCGCGCGCGGAAGAGACACACACACGCCGCCGGGTCGAGAGCGCGGGCGCGGCGCACACACATTTATTATTATTATTTTTCTCGTAGTATGTTATTATTATTTTTTTTTCTCGTAGTAGTCATATTATTATTATTTTTTTTTTTTTTTTTTTTTTTTTTTATATAATATATATATATATAATATATATATATATATATATATATATATATATATATATTTATTTATTATATTATATATATTATATATATATATATATATATATATATATATATATATATATATATATATATATATATATATATATATATATATATATATATATATATATATATATTCTCTCTAAGTCAAACTCAGAACAAAAATTCAATTTTTATATAAGTTTTTTTTATTTTGAATGGATAAAAAATATCTCAAGATATGGGGATCGAACTACCGACTCGGCGGTCGCTAGCGAACGCTTAGACCATTGCGCTATCGAAGCATTTGGAAGGAAGGATCTTTTACCTTAATAATTTCTTTTTTCTTTGTTCCTTTTAAATCTTTTCCTTTCCTAAAATATTTAAACGCTTTTGAAAGTTAGAGTATTTATTTTATTATTCTTTTTTTTCTCATTGTCAAGACAACATATATATATATATATATATATATATATATATATATATATATATATATATATATATATATATATATATATATATATATATATATATATATATATATATATATATATATATATATATAAAGCATGTATTTTTAAACTTTGAAATTTTAAAGTATTTATAATAAATTATAATAGTATTCGTTTTACAAAACCTCATATTCGAGTTTTCTTTTTTCAATCGAGAGAAAAAATGATTTTAAAAGGCTAAACTATTTTTCTCTTATATATTTATATAGCCTTTATTAAATTTATTCGTAAATAAAGTAGAGTATGTGCTTCTTTGTTTTTTACGTTTCTTTTTGTTAAATATTTTAAATGCTTTTGAAGGTAAGAGCTTAGAGTATTTATTATTATTATTTATTATTATTATTTTTCTCGTTGTCATGGTTACAAGGATATATATATATATATATATATATATATATATATATATATATATATATATATATATATATATATATATATATATATATATATATATAATTCCTTCCTTTTTTTTTGTTATTATATATAAGCATATATTTTAAAAAAATAAGAGTTTGGTCTTATAAAACCATCCATAAAATATTTTAAATGCTTTTTAGAAGGTGAGGAAGGGAAGGGGGAGGTCTCGAAAAAAACACCTGTATAATAATGACTATTTTCTCTTTTATTTTCATTACAGGTACAAAAATGATTTAAGTTATATTTTTTTAGAAAAAAGCGGATTCGATCTCATGCACCCAGATCTCGAAATTTTATTGACCGAAGCGTTTTTACCACTAAGCTAAAAGTTCTTCTCTCAATACAGACAAGAAAATAGCTTAAGTTTTTATTTTTTTATTTTTGTCATTATATAACACATTCACAGAGCATACAAACGTACATATCTACTTCACTATGTCACATGCATTCCCCAATTTGTCACAGAAACCAAAACTTTGATTTTTTCTACCATAAAAAATATCTCGGTTCCTCATAAAGAATTTATACAGTATACCGTTTCATAATAAAAAATTATCATATACATCTCTACTTAAATAAATTATTTTTTTCTTGTTTAGAAAATAACAAATTCGCTTCAACTAAAACCATTTACAGAGTATATTACTTGCGGTTGTAAGAAGTTTATGACCGTATTTTTAAACGATAGATTTTCCTTTTAAAAACAAAATAAAAAATTTCATTTTAGGCTAGTGTTAATGGATCACGAAACATTATATATATATATATATATATATATATATATATATATATATATATATATATATATATATATATATATATATATATATATATATTATATAATATTTTTCGTCAATCTTTTTCTGTATTTTTCTTTCTGTGAACAATACTTCATCATATTGCGTACGCCGCCTTCAATCTTTTCTAACTTTACGAGTTTCCTTTTTTAAGTTTGATCTTCTACTTTTCATTCATTACAAACTTTCCCCTATCTCATCCTCAACAAATGTAGTTTCAAAGCTTTGATGTCGTACACAATTCGAATGGTTTAAGAAGTTAGTGTATCAACTCATTGTTAAACATCAATCCATCGGTAATCTTTATTCTTTTTTTATTTTATATGTATTTAAATTTTTTACTGTAAGTATTTTGTTTAATTCAAGTTTTGTTTTTAATTTTATTTTTTTATTATTATCCATATTTTTACTGACATAGTTCTTTAAAACTCAATATACAATTCAACCTAATTCTAATCACATCTCTCTCTCTCTCTCTCTCTCTCTCTCTCTCTCTCTCTCTCTCTCTCTCTCTCTCTCTCTCTCTCTCTCTCTCTC
>SEYY01014760.1:22500-24291 GCA_009176605.1 Armadillidium nasatum | reverse complement strand
TTTTTTAAAAACCACTTTATGATAAAACAATAAAAATTAAAAGATTAAAAGAGACATAACAAGAAAATTAAAAAGAAATAACAAGGTGAAGAATAAAAACCGCGTAAACGTTTCAGAGCTCAACTTCGCTCCCTGATCACTACGCTAGTAAAAAGAAAATGAAGCAATAATACAGTTCCACATTCCGATGAGAAAAAAAAACTACAAAATGACGTCACAGAAATCTGGCAACTAGCAAATGATCAAAAATTTGTTTTTAAAAATTAACTTCAAAAAATCCTGATGAAATGTTAAAATTGTTTGAAGTTTTAATGAAAAACGATTCTATTAATCTATTTAAATTCTTTGACTTGGAATTGAAAACAAATCTGGCACCCGTCCAATCTATCAAATGTTGCTGAGTAATATGTAAAAAAAAATTGCATTGCTTTGATTACCTCTTCTGATTTCGGCTTTATGCTGTTCGAGACGAAAATGCAGGGTTTTTATAGTTTCCCCAAAGTAAGAGTTTTGGCAAGTGATACAGGGGACTTTATACACCCCGCCACTTCTTTCTGTATGGGTGGTGTTATTGAAGATTAACATGTTGCAAATTTTGTCTGGAAAACTAAAAACAATATGTAAATTGTAAATAGAAGCTATGAAATAACGAAGAGAGAGAAGAGGCTCAGCATAGGGAATCACAATTGCATTTTGCGGATGGGTATAAGGAGTCATATTTGGGCCGCTATAGAATCGAGACTTGGCTCTATGGTATTGTTTAGAGATAAAAAATTGGGTATAACCTAGAGACAAAAACTTCTACGGTATCCCAAACCTACATAAACCGGGTGTCCCTCTCAGACCTATAATTGCATGTAAAAATGACAACTTTGTAAACTCAATAAATGGCTTACAGGTTTTTTGTCACCACTATTGGGTACAATTTCACCCTCGCATGTTAAAAATACCCTTCATTTTAAAGAGATGATTGGTAATAGAATTCCCCCTAATCATATACTGGTGAGTTTTGATGTTACCAGTCTATTTACCAATGTGCCCATACCACAGTTTCTTAACTTTTTGACTAGAAAATTAAATAATTTAGACTTACCAATTGCAATTGATAAATTCGTTAAACTAATAGAAATTTGTAGGAGACAAAATGTTTTTACTTTTAATAATAAGTTTTATAGATACGGTACGGCTATGGGCAACAGCCTCAGCCCGGTGATTGCTAATCTTTTTATGGAATTTTTTGAAACTCAATTGGTGAACACCTTGCCTTTGTATCCTTTGATTAATTCTTGGTATCGTTATGTGGATGATATTTTGGTGGTAGTTCAGCATGATTTCCCCATACAATACTTTCTTATACAGATGAACAATCTGGTAGATTCTATAAAATTTACATCCGAAGTCCAGAATTGTGAAAGCATACCGTTTTTGGATCTCTTTATAATACGAAAAGATAAACAACTGTCCTTTAAAATTTTTCGCAAACCCACAGCTTGTAACCAGCTCCTACATGCATTTTCCAACCACCCTATATACATTAAACAAAATATAATATTCAATTCCTTTTTACGCACATTTAACCTTGTTGATCCCATATTTCTAGATGCTGAGATTTCCTTAATTTTTCATCAGTTTTTGTCTTTAGGTTATACCCAATTTTTTATCTCCAAACAATACCATAGAGCCAAGTCTCGATTCTATAGCGGCCCAAATATGACTCCTTATACCCATCCGCAAAATGCAATTGTGATTCCCTATGCTGAGCCTCTTCTCTCTCTTCGTTATTTCATAGCT
>SEYY01014760.1:7500-17500 GCA_009176605.1 Armadillidium nasatum | reverse complement strand
AAAATAAATAAAAGCTGCAGAATTCTCAGACAAATCCAGAGGACCTTTCAGTTTCCTGGACTGTATAAGTACCCCGGTGGATGAAGCAAAATCCATTTGTGAAGAATTGTAGGAACTTGGTGAAACTACGGAAAGTAACTTTCGAGACGAGCCAAACCCATAATCTACTATAGAGTGTATTATAACGAATAAGATTTGTATGGTGAGAATTTCTAGTGTGGCAATATATATATAAGGTTCCCAATGTTTCTCCCTGATCATTATTTTGATAAAAATAAGATTGTAAATCTGTTTAACAAGTAGAGATCAGAAACAAATTAGGGATATCAGAAAAAGGTGTAACTGACAAAGCTCTAAAAATTTAGGTAAACACAGTGAGGATCACATCAAGCATTAAATATTTATTGGAAAAGAGACAAAGGTGAATTAAATGATCTGCTGAGTTAGTAGTTCTAATTTTTTATTTCCCCCATAATTTTAAGAAAGACTTCAAATTTCGAAGTCATTTTTCTTAAAACGGACTTTTTGTTACTTTCATCTCTTATGTTCCTGATTCCTCTCATATGTGTATTATATAAGACGCATAATATGGATTAAATATATGTCATTTTCATAACCGGTTGATTTTTCCCCTCGGATGCTATTCAGCAGAACTAAATTGAAATTTAGTATTTTTAGTCATAAAGTTTTATTCACTTATTTTTCCTAATATTAGTTTCTTTCTGGTAATGTACAACTTTAATACAAAGATCTTGATGTTAAGAGCATAAAGATATTCCCTGAATCTTACATTTAATTAGTAGAGAAAACATTTTTATTTAAAAATCAGTAACAAAAATGGTTATTTAAATTATTCTGCAAAGACATAACTTTTTAATGTTGCCTATCTTATTTCTTCATAAGCATTGTCCGTATAAAGATTGATGTAAATCACGTGAGGAAAGGTTTGTATTAAGAGAGAAATCAGTAACTTTTTCCAAGGCTACCAATCTATCATTTAAATTTATTCTTCTTTGGCTTCGGCTCAGGACCCTCTATTCAATTACATTTTCAAAAAACATATAATTTATAGTTTGAAAATTTCTTTACTCCTTCATCCCAAATATTTACTTACTCAGGTTTTGATTTCACAAAAAAGAAAAAAAAAATTCTTCTCAAACTATTACCCCTCGAACAATAAACAGAAATTGTTAAAATAAAATAACATATACAGTTTATTATTGGTAAGTTATGGCTCAGGAACTAATTCACAAAATCGAACTCGGTACTCTTTGTAATTGATGTCTTTAAATACTCTTGATGTGCTTTGATAAATAACAATGGGGAAGAAATGTTGATTTTTTGTCAATTGAATTAGATTTGTCTCTAAATTATAAGTAATTTGTGTGCGATGAGAACAAATTTTCACTCGGGTTTGCTCAATCAGGTGCTTATTTTGCTCCACTCTTTCTTCATCGTATTCATATAAAGGCTTTTTTCTCAATACTCCCAAAGTCTTGTTTGCAGTTACACATATGTAACTAAGTTATTATCTAGATATTTATACCTATTGTTATAGTATTGTTGTATTATGTTTTTTTATGTAACCCCCTAAAAATATTTTTACTGGTGTTATTTTTAATCCATTTTAATGTTCTTAAAATAAGAAGGGCATGCTAAATTTCACTGCTCCCTTTGCTTATGGGAAAGACAACAGAGTCGAGGCAGAACATTTCAAACAAATCTGTCTAGGATGAACTTCAGTTACTGGCGGAGAAAAAAATTTAATTAATTCACATTTAATAAGCAGAGATATAATCATATTTCCTCCTCTGTATATCAAACTAGGCCACATTAAACAATATGTAAAAGTTTAAATTTTTGTGATTAATAAGGATTGTTGTGTCACGGTCACGGTCTTCCTCGTAAAGCTTGCAAATAAATAAATTAAACAAATATAATTTAAAAAATATTTCTTGAAATTTTAAAATTGATAAATTTTAAATAACTCACCCGCCTTTTACAGTAAATATCTAAAATCAGAGTTCAAAAGTAAAACAGTATTGTGGCTTTCAATAATTTATCAAAAAATATCGTTGGACGCTGATTAATTTTTCCCCCAGCCCCCACAAAAATTTCAATTTATATTGATTTCAATTTATTTTCATTTTTTAAAGTTCTCTTATGATACCGTGAACTTAAAAATATGAAGATAATGACGTTATTTTTTAAAAAAGAATCAATAAAATAAAAAAAAAAATTTTTTTTAAAAAAAATTTTAAAAAATAAACTGAATAATTTGAATTTTTGTTTTTCCAATCTGATCTAAATAAATAATTTTAGAAATTTGATAAAAAAAATTTTTAATTAAATTTTAATTCCACAGTTTATTATTTAAATATATATATAATATATATATATATATATATATATATATATATATATATATATATATATATATATATATATATATATATATATATATATATATATATATATATATATATATATATATATATATATATATATATATATATATATATATATATATATATATAAACGGGGACATTCCACAATTGTCGGAGCAGGCAATTAGGCCAGCTGAAATTTTTGTTTCAATAAATAGTATTTAGCAACTCGTTTTAACATATTCAAATGATAATATAAAAAGGAAAAATAAAAATTTTATGTAATTATTAATTTATTAATAATTAAATTTTTTACAATTTCCAAAAATTAGGTAAAATTAAATTAAATTTTACATAGTTAAAATATAAATTGTATATATAATATATATATATATATATATATATATATATATATATATATATATATATATATATATATATATATATATATATATATATATATATAATATATATATATATATATATAAATATATAATATATACAAATAATTTTTTTTTTAATTTTTTTTCTTTTTTTTGTAACTATTTGTGGTAAATTTCTATATTTTATTAAAATTATAATTTGTTTTATACTGTCCTAATGAAAATAATAAATTATAATAAATGTACCTAACATCGTTTTATAAATTGAAACAAAAATATTTTAGTTACCGTGAAATTGTGAGAAAACTTTTTTATGGCAAACTATAAAAATTTTATTTTTTTTTTAAAGCGATCTTTCACTACACGCTATATTATTTAATTTAATATGTTGCTAATACCTTATTACTATATACCCTGTCACTTATTAATACAATATCACTAAGGAGTATCAATATACAAGGATCAAATCTTTTATAAGTTAAAATGAAAAATTGAAAAAGACGAAACCACTTCAAAAAGCCAAATTCAAAACTTTAACATTTCTATTTATAAAGTAAATTGCAAAAATAATTTGGTTACCGTGAAATTGTGATAAAACTTTTTTATGGCAAACTATAAAAATTCTATATTTTTTTAAAGATATTTTTCAAGACACGCTATATTATTCAATACACGGTATATTTTTTAATTTAATATGTGCTAATACCTTATTACTATATACCCTGTCACTTATTAATACAATATCACTTAAGGAGTATCAATATACAAGGACCAAACTTTTTATAAGTTAAAATAAAGAATTGAAAAAGACGAAACCACTTCAAAAAACCAAATTCAAGAGTTTCATTATTTATTTATAATATAAATAGATACCTTTCACCATTTTTTGTGGCAACTAATGATTTTTTCTTAGTAAAATATTAAAGCCTTTAAAACTACTATTTCAGATAGAGATTAGATTTAACACAAGAGAGAACCTGTTTTTCTTTAGACAGGAAACCCCATTAGCCAGCTGAAGTAGCTAATCCTAACAGTATGTCTTCATTACATATGTGAACTCAAAACTCAATCAAACCCTAAATAGTTTGCCTTCAAACCATATCTTCCATATTAAAAAACTAAAATATGATACCATGTCACATAAAAATATTTATTTTGCACCTAAATAAATCTGTTTTTAGGAAACTATTACGGCTAGGAAATTAAGATAAACAATTGAAACTACATATATATATATATATATATATATATATATATATATATATATATATATATATATATATATATATATATATATATATATATATATATATATATATATATATATATATATATGAAAATTAAAAAATCACCATACTATATTTTACTTCGTAATAAACCCTACTTTCAATTCCCGTACCGAAATTTAAACGATAAAAACATAAGTTGATAAAATGATGTAATAGATATTTAAAAAATAATTTTAGTTTTTTCAGTGTTTCTTACCTCGATTTAATCGTCTTATATTTTTATTGTTTTAAAAAAAAATTTCGGGTCACGGGAGTTGACAGTAGGGATTTATTACATTTTATATATATATATATATATATATATATATATATATATATATATATATATATATATATATATATATATATATATATATATATATATATATATATATATATATATATATATATATAAGGACGTAGTGCCGTCCGAAGCAATGAAAGTTCTCTCCCCTGGGCACAACAAGCGAGGTGAGGTGATAGCGTGGACTAGACTATTCCGCTTAATATCGAGATTCCACAATATAGTTCTTATGCTCCCACTAACTTATCTTTTAACATACACCTCGTAAATTTACAAGCGCTTACTCGTGCATTACCTTTTCAAAAATATCCAAAATGCAAAACAAAGCTGCCTCGGAGAAGCAAAGGGGGATGGCTTCCAAAACATAGCCACTAATCTACCCAATCCTCCATCACTACTTGGGAGTTGGTGGCCTCCGGTGGTGGGATTGATGTCACCAAAACCTTGAAGCTGGCTTGCCGTGGAGCACTGTCTGCTTTTTTTATTTAGTTTTGCAACATTCGCTGTCTCTTGTTTCTCTAATTTCCAGTTTGTCGAATACCACCTCTCCTACACTTCATCTCTTACTCCTAACTGAAACTCAGGTACTTGAATGCTCTGACAGCAAACACTACTCTCTTTCCTTCTACTATCTCAATTCTCACTTTTCAGCCAAACGCGGTTGCTGAACATATGTGGCAACGATGTTGTCTGTTCTTGTGTATTTACTTTGGAATCTTCTGAGTTCTCTATGACTTAAACTTCCTTGCATTTCTACAACTAAATTCATTTGTTCTGTCTACTTCTCTTCTAACTCTACAGACTTTAAAATATTATCGACTATCTTATCTCCAAAATAGAACACATTCTTTCTTCTCCTTTTCTCTGAAATCATAATTTTAGGTGATTTCAACGTTCACCACCGCCAATGTCTTTCATCTAATTCTTACAATCCTGCTGCTGAACTAGCACATCACTTTTCTATCCAAAACAACCTTGAGTAGTTTGTGCTTTTCCTACCAGCATCTGTTACCGTCTTTGTGATGAACACATTATTCTTGATCTTTTCTTAAATTCTTATCTTCCTACTCACACTGTTAAACTCTTTCCTCATCTGGGTTCATCCGATCACGTTATCTCTGTATCTTGTCCTGTCTCTTCAAGTCTTCCTGAAGAACGGTCCCCTCCTTTGGTGAGGAGACATTTCTGGCACTTCGGTTCCTCTAAATAGTTTGACTTGCGGTTGTAATTCTTCGATTTTCCCATTTTTTTTATTCCAAAATAGGGCAAAATTTATTCTCTGTTACGGAAAAAACTCATTTCTCCTCCAGTGTAAATGCAATAATCTTTCTGGTTCTTCCTCACCCACTTACTAGCCTTTTGCCAAAAAATTACTCTAACTTTGCTTTTTCAGCATTTCCTCCTCTAGTATCTTTTGACAGCACAAGCCCCGTTTTGCCTTCCTTTAAAGCTGAACTCTTCGCTCAAACTGTTTACTCTTTTTCAACCTTAGATAATTCCGGAGCTTTCCTACTTATTCAATCTTCTCCAACTCATTTATGCCTAAAATTGTAAATTTTTTCTAAAGACGTAATTTCTCTTCTATCTGAACTTAACATTGAAAGGTGCATTGTTTTGTTGGTATCCCTCCTGTGCCTCTCAAAAGTTGAACTTCAGAATTTACAATCTGACTTGGAAACTATTTTGTCTCAGCCCAATCTACTTCAAAATTCTCTTTTTTTTTGGAACGTGCGGTCATTCAACTATCGTCTCATTTCTTTAATCTCAGTTCTTCCTAAAGTTTTCTAATCTATCCTTAATAGGAAGATTTGGAAACATCTCAATTCTTTTAATCTTATCTCTGATGGCCAGTATGGCTTTCGTAATAAACGCTCTATTGGTCAAAGTTCTGTCCCTTTTAATTTTGATCCTCCACACTTTCGCTGTCGCGCTAGACATATCGAAAGCTTTCGATAGAGTCTGGTACAAAGCTTTGATTTCAAAACTTCCCTCTTTCAGGATCTATCCTTCTCTCTGTGATCTTCTCTCTGATTTTCTTTCCGGTTGATCTATAGCAGCTGTTGTAGACGGTTACCTTTCATCCTTTAAATCTTTTATTGATAATGGTATTCCTAATAGTTCTGACTTACCCCCAACACTTCTACTTTTCAGTAATAACATTCTCTCCTGTACTTCATTCATTACCTATCTACTCCGATGCCGAAGACTCAACCCTTCGTTACTAGCTTCTCTCAGTTTAAAGGACGTCCCTCTCAACAGCAGTTACTTGACTAAAGGAGGGTTGCATTAAAACAACTGATCTCTGATTATCCAAACGCTTTAGTTTCTGACTATGAAGCTAGGAGGCGTTTTTGTTAAACAAAGAAACAGACAGACAATCCGCTTTATCTTTATGGTACAAGCACGTACGTTTTACTATTTTCTTCACATAGGCCAAATCGCAGCTAATTGTGTTTGCATTCTACTCTTAAATTTATTGTGAATAACACCTAACTGACCCTTTCACCTATCGTAAGTGAAGCTATATGTTGGTTATAATTTGATTTGTTATGTCATTTATGTTGTATTCCGATTTCATGCTGATGACATCTTGTGTTGAATCATCGATAGGGATATATTATAGTTTCAGTTTCTCGTAGGAAATCTTTTTTTTTTTATTTGTTTTACTTCAGTGTATCAATCATCTGGTAGAAAATTTTCCATTTGGTGTCGCATTTAATAGTATTGAAGTTTTATAAGATAAAATTTCCTAAGTTCAGAGTAAATAAGATGTTTTTTTTTCTTTTTCTTCCTTTTCTTTGATAGGCAAAGGCCGGAAAGTTTGTGAATTCCATCACAGTTTCGGAATTTCTGGAATATCCTTTCTAAATAAACCGAGGTCGAAAGTGTTCAAGTAAAGTCAAGATAAAGTTAAAGTGAGTTTGTTTTACTTTTTATTTTGACAATTGAACACGTATAAGATTGAATACTGTAGTTATTTCTGAAGTTGGAAAGAGAATTTATGAGACATTGTGGAAAGGCAAGTAGCACCATCCCTTCTCAGTAGGGATGTAAGAGACCGGACAGCTCAGAATAGGATTGTTATTTTCAATAACGATAGTATAACTGGAGATATTTAGTGAGAACAAAAGTGTTGATAAAACGAAAAACCTTAGGCTTCACCTTTTCAAGGAGAACTGTTTGAAGGGAACCACTCAAGATATTTGAGACTTATTTCATACAGTGCCGAACAACACACATAAAAAAAAGCAAGAGCTAAGATACTTAAAGATATTCTGAAAGAGTCTTAGAAGTATGATTCTAAAGAGAAATAAGGATTCTTCAAAAAAAGATCATGAGAAAAAGAAACACCAAGAATATTAAGACAGATGAAACTCTGAGTAATGTTTTCTAAGATGTTATGGTTGTGTGGAAAATTTTATGTCAGTAGGAATGAAAGAAGTGTTTTTAAGATACTGATAACAATCATGTTTTCTCTTTCCAATTAAAAATTCGAGAAAGACCAAAAAAAATGTAGAGGAAAGGTAGATGAAGAGGCAAAGTTGAAAATTTTCACAAATCAGAAAGAACGAAGAGAAAGAGGATCCAGAAAGATCATTTCATATTCTACGGATCAAAGAGTTCTTAGTGCTACTGAGAATAGATTTTGCACGTTTCTAGACTGAAATACATCCAGGTAGTTCTCGAGTTTGTATACGAAGATAATTCTTTAAGGCAGCATCATTTCGGTGAATAGCACGAGATAAAACTGGTTTAATCGAGGTTGTTAGTTATTGGTGTAAGAAAGAATATGGAATGTGCGCTTTCATGTCAGAGAGAATCACCTCTGTTATGTACTCGGCGCACTCAGAGGGACTCCAACCTTTGAAACAGTAAGCCTTTCAAAGGAAATCAAAGTAGTGGTACCGTCCAGTTGTGTCATCGAAATGTCACAAACGTGACATTTCTCTTGCGGAAAACGTGAAGAGAAGAGATAGTAAAATGTAGAGATCACAAGGTGATTAGAGGAACACAAAAATGAAAAATGTTTTAACAGTGTAGGAAAATGATTAAAAGTTAAGAAAAGGTCTAGAATTTTTGGTTCGTCTTCAAAGTAATAAGGGATACTATTCGAAATATAGAAATGGAAGACAAGTATCTTTAGAACTAGGAGAAAGCCATTAAAAGTGGTGAATATTAAAATCATCTAGAATGTTTTCAAAGAAAGGAAAGAAATTGGAAATTAAAATAGTCAGTAGAATTAGGAAATAAAAGAATAAAAATGAATTTGGTTGTACATTGGCAAGAGAGCTTAATTCAGAAGCTGGAAAATTTGGAAGAGTTCAAATTAGTGACACGAGAACGAACAGTATCGTTCTGAGGATATTCAGAACAATCACCTTTGGCTGAAAGTCATAGATACAGACAGTAAAATGGAACAGAGAAGGGCTTGCTATCGGAAAACTCAAACACCTGAGTTTCGGTTCAAAACAAGAGCTGAGGTCTAGATAAAGGAAAAAATTTGTTTTAACAAAGTACAAAAAAGGAGAGACTGGGAATATTGTATAAATTAATGCAAAAAGAAGACTGTACTTGAGCAAGCAAACAAGCTTTGAAAAATTGAATACACAAACTCTTTACTGGGAGTCACCAGCTCCCAATTTTATTGAGGGGAAGGGTGGTTGAAGTGCATTTTTGGATGCTGCCCCTTCATATTTCCGAGACAGTATATGTCACGCATATGTAAATCTGAGGAGTATATGTGAAGATGTGGATGATAGAAGTGTATGGCACTGCAGTGTATAGTTGAGAGAATTCTTAAGAGACCCTCTGAGAAATGAAACGTGAAAGGGCTAACCAGAGTTACTTTCATAGCTTCGAATTTCACTACGTCCTCCCTTTCCATATACAGATAAAAGAGTACTATTCCTCCTATTGGAATTTTTTTCTGATACTTACTTCACATTCTAATAATTATTGAAATGAAATTCCAAAGAACTAATTATTTACCCCCTTAAAAATGGATAGAAGTGTGCTTGAAGAGGTACTGCCAATCGCAAGAGAGGCTGAAGACCCATATAAGGAACTGTAAATATATCAAAAATAAATAATTATACCTCAGGAAATATTTCTAAATGACAAAGCGCAAAATATTTGATATTCATTTGATGATGTTTGTTTTTTTTCGATAGAAACGAATCTTCCTCGAATAGGTCCATTTTTGTTCGATTCAATTCTTTCATTATCTTTCGTCGGTCCTTCGTAAAAGTCCATCAGATCATTTCTCGAAAAATTTCCATTTTGGTTTTGGTTTCCGATTCTTATTTCAATATTTCTCCCTCTAAAACTGTCTGAACCGGCTATATAGTGACCGTCTGTCCAAGCCACTGATTTCAAATTATATTCTTTTCCAAGATCAACGAGAATCCACGTTCTGTTTCTTTTTTCATTTGCTTGAGATATAAAACACATGTTAGTGTCTCTCGTGTTTAGACCATCAACCAAATTTGAACTTAATAAATTTTTACGAATATTACCACTATCTGTAATCTCTTTTCCAAGAGCAAGATCAGGTTTAAGATTCGTAAAACAATTCAATCCTACCGTCTTATTTGTATACAAAGGAGATGCTTGAACATTACTTAAAACGAAGGATTTGTTTTCTTTCTCACACACAAG
>SEYY01014760.1:0-2500 GCA_009176605.1 Armadillidium nasatum | reverse complement strand
AACAAAAATGGTACGCTCCTTTTAGCGCTCATGTACACTTTCTTCTACACGGAGTAGCTCTCCTTTTACATACGATAAGCACAATTTCATTCACACATCCCTTAAAAAATTAATTATGGCGTTGAATTTGGTAGCCTCGGAGAATCCAAGAGGGGCGGATTCCAAAGATAGCACCTCATCCACCCCTTTCCCCATCACCACTTGGGAGTTGGTGGCCTCCGGTGATGGGGTTAGTGCCACCAGGAATTTGCAGCCGGCTGTTCCGGATGCACGGTCTATTTTTTTCATTAATTTCTGCAATATTCGTTGTCTTCATTCTAATTTCCACTTTGTTGAACATCACCTCTCTTCTTCTAGCCTCACCTCTTATTCTTGACCGAAACTAAGATGTTTGAGCGTTCTGATAGCAAACCCTATTATGTTTCCTCCTACTGTCTCTATCCTCAATTTTCAGCCAAAGGAGGAAGTTGCGCACACGTGCGCAACGATGTCGTTTGTTCTCGTGTCTCTAATTTGGAGTCTTCCGAATTTTTTACCTTGTGGCTTAGGCACTCTTGCCATTCTATGACTAAATTCATTTGTTCTGTTTATTTATCTCCTAATTTTACTGACTATCCTAAATTCTTTGACTATTTAAACTCCAAAATAGAGCACATTCTCTCTTCTTCTATTTTTTCGGAAATCATCATATTAGGTGATTTCAATGTTCACCACCGCCAATGGCTTTCTTCTAGTTCTCATGATACAGCTGGTGAACGTGCCTTCCATTTCGCTATCCAAAATGACCTTGAGCAGTTAATTAGTGCAGCTCCCTACTCGTATCCCTGATCGTCTTGAAAATGAACCGAACATTCTAGACCTTTTTCTAACTTCTAATCCTTCTCCTTATACTGTTAAACTCTTTCCTCCTCTGGGTTCCTCCGATCATCTTCTTATCTCTGTATTCTCTACTATCTCTTCAAGTCTTCCAGAAGAAAGACTCCCTTCTGTTGAAAGGAAACGTTTGTTGCATTTCGGCTTCGCAAGCTGGTCGGACTTGAGGTCGTACTTCTTTGATTTCCCGTGGAATGATTATTGCTTCCGTGGGAGGAGTCCCTCGGATTGTGCTGTTCACATAACCGAGGTGATTCTCTGTGGCATGGAGGCGTACATTCTATTTTCTTTCCCTTCTACTGAACCCAACAACCCTTGGTTTAACTCTACTTATTCTCACGCTATCCGCCGCAGAGATGCTGCCTTCAGGGATTACCATCGTCTTGAAACTCTAGAAAACCCACGCAACTTATTTTTCATTCTGGAATCGTGCAAAATCTATGACGTCGTAACACTAAAAACTCTTTTCTCCGTAAAAAATGCAATAATTTTTCTGGTTCCTCTTCCTCACGCTCTTTCTGGCATTTTGACAAAAAAATGTCAACTCTAACTTTGCTTCTTCCTCTTTCCCTCCTTTAGTATCTTCCGACGGCACCACTGCTGTTTTACCTTCTTCTAAAGCTGAACTCTTCGCTCAAACTTTTGCCTCTAATTCTACCTTAGACGATTCCGGAGCTATTACTCCTCCTTCAACCCCTCCATCTCATTTAAGCCTAAAAGTATAATTTCTCTTAAAGACGTTATTTCTACTCTCTCTGAGCTTAATACTATGAAGGCGTAAATCTCCCGATGGTATTCCTCCTGTGGTTCTCAAAACTTGTGCTTCTCAGCTAGCACCGTGCCTTGGTAAACTTTCTACTTCAACCTTCCCTTCTTGCTGGAAACGTGCTCTCATTCAACCTGTGCCGAAGAAGGGGGACCCCTCTCAACCCTTCAGCTACCGTCCCATTTCTTTGAACTCCGTTCTCTCTAAAGTTTTCGAATCAATCCTTAACAAGAAGATTTGGAAAAATCTCAATTCTTCTAATCTTATCTCTGATCGTCAGTATGGATTTCGTAAGAAACGCTCTAACTGGTGATCTTCTTTCCCTTCTCTCTGACACTTGGTCCTCCGCTCTTCAGCATTTCGGTGAATCCTTTGCTGTTGCGCTAGACATATCGAAAGCCTTCGATAGGATTTGGCACAAAGCTTTGATTTCTAAACTCCCCTCTTTCGGTATCTATCCTTCCCTCTGTGATCTTCTCTCTAATTTCCTTTCCGGTCGTTCTATAGCTGCTGTTGTAGTCGGCCACCGTTCTTCCTTTAAACCTATTAACAGTGGTGTTCCTCAGTGTTCTTTTCTATCCCCAACACTTTTTCTACTTTTCATTAATAATCTTTCTATTACTTCATCTCCTATCCACTCCTATGCTGATGACCCCATACTTCATTATTCTTTCAGTTTGAAAGACGTCCATCCTCACAGCAGTTGAAAGATTCAAGAAGGATGGCCTTGGAGCAACTGACCTCTGATCTTTCACGTATTTCAAATTGGGGTAAAGAAAACATCGATGTTTTCAATGCCTCAAAAACTCAGTTCCTCCATCTCTCCACTCGACACAATCTTCCACACAACTATGATATCTT
>SEYY01014758.1:12500-15775 GCA_009176605.1 Armadillidium nasatum | reverse complement strand
AAAGGTTTTGTGTTTTTAAATGTTTTTTTTTTTTCTTCAAATAAAACCCTGAAGTAAATATTTTAGAATAAGATGTTATAATAACAATAAAATATACTAGTATAATATAAATACTATATAAACAAACTACTTGTATTTGCCTTCAAAGTTTAAAAAAAAAAAAAAAAAAAAAAGGGGGTGGGGGATGGAGATGGTAAATTCAACTCACCCATATAAGAGAAGAGTCCTTAGGAACTTTTGACAAGCTCAAGCAATGGAAGAATAATTGATTTGAAGAGAAAGAAACTTGTCCGTATTTAAATTCTTCATTAATTTTATGAACTGCAAAAACTTTCTCTCCATTTTGAAGTCTTTTGTAAATCTGAGAAAGAAAATAATGAACATAAAATCAAACTCCAAATTTATTATTTTATTCAAGTTACAAACAAAAAATACTTGGAATTATTATAAGAAAATTTGTCACAATTTAATTAATAGATAATTAAGGTACAGTCGTCAACAGAAGTTCGTCCCTATTAAGCTGGAAATAAATATTTATATAAAATGGGGACCATTTCAGGTTCAGCCAAGCACAGTTCAATTAAGCCCCGCTCAATGTTTTTATTTTCTTTTTATTCAAAATAGAGCTTTCATGAAATGATTTCCATTTTATATAAATATTTATTTCCAGCCTAATAGGAACAAACTTCTGATGACGACTGTGAATAAATTTATAGTGTAGGTCAAGGTTAATATATATATATATATATATATATATATATATATATATATATATATTATATATATATATATATATATATATATATATATATATATATATATATATATATATAATAAATTGCAAAAATTAAAGCAAATACTGTGTGCAAAAGCATTCTAATTTGATCACATTATGAAGCACATAAATTAATGAAAAAATCATGAGAATAAGTTTAATGACCATATTTAATGAGCCTCTACGTTTCAACATAAAATGCCATCATCAGGAGGATGTAGTAAAAAGAAAAAAAAATATATATATGCATTATATAAATCATGAGATACATAAAAAAAATATGAAATTAAAAAGTATATGATAAAAAAAAAAAAAAAATTTAAATGTTAGTTATGTTATCCATGGCATTGGGCAACTAGACAAGTTTCAATAATTAAAGTCCAGGTGAAGAAAAATAAGTAATTATAGTGAACACAATAACAAATAACAATAAAACAATAACAACAATTAAGACAAAAATAAAATAAAAAAGGAAATTATAATTTTAAATAACACGAGTTAGCAAAGGGAGTAATTTTGATATGAACACAGTAACAGTAACACAGTAAGTATATGATGAATGAAGGTAACCAAGTTGAAGAGAAACACATACACGAACACACTAGCACTGTAAAATGTGCACACGCAACACATACATAACAAACATACTCCTACACACATACATATATACATACACATGATATACACATATACACACATGCACGCATAAACATACATATACATACTAGAAGTGGACCGGTAAAAGGGAGAGTCGAGAGTCCTTGAGTTAATAATGATTAGTACTATTTTTATAGTCAGTTATTTTTGGTGTTTTTAATTATCAGTAGAACTGATAGTATACAAAATCATTTAATTTTTTTAAAATTATTTTTTGTTTGTTCATTTCTATTATTTTGTTTTAAAAATCATGGTATTAATAATTATTTCTGTTACAGAGTCTTGATTTATATGTCTTATTTATATGAACTATAATTTGTGAGTTATTTCCCAAATATAAATAAATATCTAGAACTTGAATAGGCCTTCACCAGATAGAAGTTGAGTCGTTCAAGACATTGCCTTAATTAAGGTAATGTTTTACATATTTACTATTTTAATAGTGATCTTAAGTATTGGTTTTCCATTGTATGATGATAATTATCATATATATATATATGATTATGTAAATATTAATGGGATATGAATGTAACAAAGACGAATTTAATTTAGGCTCCAAAGCTCTGGTCTATTAATCTTCTGCGTTTTGGATATTGGATTCTGTTGATGTCCAAAGCTCAGGTCTATTCATTGGCTGTACTTCCTAAGGCTTGGATTTTTCTGTGTTTCGAGACTTGGACATGTTGTGATTTTTAAATTTGGATCCTTCGGTGTTCAATCTTGGATTCTGGATTGTGTTCGAGTCCTGGATTTATTGTGTGTGTGTTCAAATATTGGACCCATCTCTGAAGTTGAAAATTGAACCCATCAGAATATTAGAATAAATCAAACCTTTTGCCATTCCTGGTCTTGGACATACAAAACTCGGATTATTACCGAAAATACTTGACTGGTTACCATCTAGATTGGTGTACTTTCAAAAAGGAGAAACCAGGTAAAAACTATTCATAAAAGCGTACAAGGAAAGAAAGAAAAGCAAATACCAGTTACCTGCCTATAATTCAGATAAGCTACATTCATATATCTAATTTCAACTCCTGTATCCTAATACTAATAACTCCTCTTATAAGTTCATACTTCTCCTTATTCTAAAGCACTAAGTGGTTCAGCAAGCTGTTTTATAAACTCACTAGATATCCCATTAATATAAGGTCAAATACCTACCGCAAATAAATATAAAAGTTATAAGCTATTTTTTTTTATCTGATTCTCCTGAAAATTTCAGTATATATATAGCTTTTTCCCGACGAAAAAACTCCATTCCTAACGTTTTTAGGGATTTAAAGTTTAGAAGCAATTTCTTAAATTTAGGGTAAGTTTAAATCTACGGTGAGGACGCCTAAAAAAATTTTTTGGTCTGAAATTTGGTGTGTGTATTTGTAAATCTATTGGCTATAAAAACTTCTTACAGATTTTTGATGTGTGCATAACAGAAAATAGGTTATATGCCCTTACTTGACCAGGTGTCGAAATTTTTTTTTCCCAATTTTGAAAAATTCACACCTTCGGACAAAAAAAAATAAAAAAAAAAATATGGATTGGACGTTTTTGAAAATTGGATACTGTTTAGAGGAGGAATAGGTCTAAAACTTTTATTTAAAACACTTTTAAAACCTATTTGTTTGATTCGAGGTACAGCTTATCGAAAATGGCCAAATTTTCGACGAAATTTCAAATTTTTCAATTTTTTCAAATTTTGAGAGGCTGTATCTCGAATTAAACAATTAGTTTTTAAAAGTGTCTTAAATAAAAGTTTTAGATGCAACCCTCCTATAAACAATATCCAATTTTCAGAAACATTCAATACAGGCATTTTTTTTTAAGAAATTTTTTTCTCAGGAAG
>SEYY01014758.1:0-10000 GCA_009176605.1 Armadillidium nasatum | reverse complement strand
TTGAGCATGAGGAAAAACGGAAGAATGAGAATAAACTCTGAGACTATCATGCTGCTCAACGCAAACCAGGAGAAGATATAAACATGTTTGCCCTACGATTTGAACAATTAGCATCAAGGGCTTATCCAGACACTAACATGAGGAATCATGAGTCACTCAGAACCGCTTTCCAATTTAACGTCTCGTACCCTGTTCAAACTAAGTTGAGGGAGTACCTCATACAAAATGAAATGGGTACTCAACCGCGAGTTCCTTGGGAAGACTGGTCATGTTGGCGGACAGTTATGAACGTGAGTTCCAAACATCACAAAGAACTTATGACTCACCCAGGAATTTCCAATCAGAAAGCAGAACCCAACATAAAAGTGTACAAAACATCGATGAGGATGAACAAGAGGTAATCTACATCGATGCCGTAACCCCAGTAAGGCCAACTTGGAGTGAAATACTTCAAAGGCCAGCCCAAAGAAGACACAATAAAAATCAAAATCAAGTATTACCCTTAAAATCGAACCAACAGAAGTCAAATGCTTCACGGACACCACCAAGAAGAATCAAGAATACCCCAACACCTGAAAGATCTCAGAATAATCGAAATGCAACGCAGTGTGATTTTTGTGGGAAAAAGGGTCACTTGATGGCAGACTGCTACAAATATCTCGATATTTGTAGTTTTTGCAAAACTAAAGAACACACAAGAAGTGATTGTTGGAGAAACACCGAAAATCGTTCTAACAATTCCTCCAAGAATAAGTCTCCTAAATGTCCATTTTGCGAGGGTGAGCACTTGGGAATGCATTGTAATTCACAAAACAACAATGGAAACGTAGCTACTAGGTCTCAAGAGCAACTCACAAACGTTGCGGAGCAAAGACCCTTACCTCAGAGGGGACAATATCAAACCAGGATCATAGAGAACACTAGGCCATCCTCAGATCCTTGGGCTATGACTGGAACTCGACCCAAGACAAACTGTGTTGCTAATTGCAACATGTGTGGGGAGTCACATGAAGAAGGACAATGTATACAAGAAATGGGAAACTATCCCACTCCGCAATGATGAGCCACATTGTGGAGAATCGTAAAAATCAAACTTCGAAATTAATGGCTCAAAATAATCGGAATCGAAATGGGACGGACATCAATAATAATGGGAATAGTCCATTAAGGAGTGAAAATCATAATCAATCGAACAACTGCGATATTTTGTTCAATCTATGTCAGGCTGATGTGGACCCTTTGATAGTCTCAGTCGCATTGGACCATCCTGAATGTTCTCAGTATTTCGACTGTATGATCGATACTGGAGCAGGGGTGAGTCTAGTCAATGCAGGGGCTCTACACACCCTAAAAGACAGAACTCAAACCAGCTTCTGACGTCAATGTCACAGCTCTGAAAGGGTTTGGTTGTACATCTAAAATACCAGTTGAACATTATATTGAAAGGAAAATAGTTTTCGAAAGTGGGTTCGTTACTCCTCGTCCAATAATGTTATTCGTAGTTCCCATTGATTTTATGACTCATAATGTTGTACTGGGAGTGGTTTCGTTAAAAGATAACAATCTTTTACCGGATATGACTCACCGTGAATTGGTACACAGGGTTCATAAAAAATTAAAAACGGTAGGGAAAGATATTAGCTGCAATATACCTTTCTATAATTGTGTTGTACCGGAAATTACGGTCCTAAAACCGTTACAATGCAGAATGGTATCTATTGTGGTTGATAAAATTCAGCTGGAACCCAGGCAACGTTGTCCACTGGTAGAATTCCAGGGCATGGAGATTCTGGGTGTTTCCATAAAACCAGGAATTCTCAATCTTAGGGTGGACAATGTCAAAATAGCTATAATAAATTATACGGACCAAGAAAAACGAATAAAAAGAAACACCCTAGTAGGAAAGATTAAACCAACAGGAAAGTTGGAAATTATTCCAATATTTAATGAATTAACTGAATCGGGTATATACCCCGAACAACACTGGAACGTAAAAACGTTTATATCCGAATTACAAATAGAAGAACTTAATTTAACGATTGATCAAAAGAACCAATTAATTAGTGTGCTACAAAAGCATGTATCTGTGTTAAGCACAGGGGATAATGATGTGGGAGTTGCCACCAACATCACCCATAATATAGAACTGGAATCGGATAGACCCATCAGAGTTCCAGTACGTAGAGTTCAGGGACCTTTGGCCCAGGAAATAGAGAAAGAATGCAAAGACCTCTTAGAAGGGAATATCATAAGACCAAGTAAGTCACCCTTCTCCGCTCCTGTGGTACCTGTTCGCAAACCTGACGGTTCTCTTAGGCTTTGTATCGACTACAGGAAGCTCAATAATGCTACAAAAGGGGATTCATTTCCGTTACCCAACTTGATCGACATGATTTTTTACATGTATGACAACAAGTTTTTCACTACCATTGACCTAATCAAGGGGTACTATCAGATCAACATGGACCCTGATAGCATTGAAAAAACAGCTTTCTCAACACCATTTGCCCAGTACGAATATTTAAAAATGCCATTTGGGGTAAAAAATGGCCCTGCAACGTTTCAACGCGGCATGATGCTCGCTCTTGCAGGACTTCCCTGGAATAAGGTTATGGTATACCTTGATGACATCATCATTCTGGGGAAGACTTTAAAAGACCATCTCAACACTTTATACGAGGTTTTAATAGCCTTAGGGTCAAATGGTTATAAATTAATTAAAACCTAGGAAAACAAAGCTTTGCGGAGAGGAAGTAGAATTTCTTGGCCAAAGAGTCTCTGACAATGGAATAATGCCTTTAGAAAAGAATCTAAAGGGTGTGTTGGAATTCCCTATACCAACAACGGTTAAACAACTAAGACAATTCCTAGGTATGGTCAATTTTTACAGGAGGCACATACCCAATTGCTCTCAAATAGAAAAACCATTATCCTCTCAAACAGGAGGGAAAACTGTCTCCTGGGATGAAAAATGTCAAAATGCTTTTGACCAGCTAAAGCAGGCATTAGTGGATCCTATCTTGCTGGGTTTCCCAGATTATAGTTCTGAAGCTTCCCCAATGGAACTTCATGTAGATGCTTCTGACATAGGAGCAGGGGCCAGTCTTTCTCAGAAGCAAAATTGAGTTCAAAAACCCATCGCTTATATCTCCACAACTTTTAATGGTGCTCAAAAGAACTATAGTACCATCGACAAAGAACTGACAGCATTACGATGGGCTGTCAAATCACTAAAAGCTTTCCTGAGAGGAGTTAAATTTGTCATCTATACAGACTATCAACCACTAATATACTTACAGAATATGAGTATGGTTGATGGAAGAGTTGCTAGAACTTGGGAGGAATTGAATGAGTTTGATTTCGAGGTCAGACACATAGTGGGGAAAAGTAATCTTATAGCTGACGCATTATCAAGATCCCCAGTACCAGATTTACCATTACCGGAACAAGACGGTGCTAACAAACACGAAGCAGAATTCATACCTCCGGGTTTTGAAATGATCACGATTCCGGGAGGTGGTGATTCATTATTCATGTGTTTTTCCTTATTTTTGTATGGTACTACCGAAAATCATCTGGAATTACGTGTCTTAGTGATTGATGAACTCTTAAAGAACATAGAAAAATACAAATTAAAAGAAAAAAACATTCGCAAACAACTGAATGCGATGAAACTAAGTGGACATATTCCTAAACCAGAAGTGATATAGGCTTTTTGTAAATTGTTTAAAGTAAGAGTACAAATATTCTATAAAGATATAAAACCTATGATGTATGGTCCTCCTGATGCTCAAGAAATATGCAGTTTAAAATGTCTTAGGAGGAGTTCATTACAACTATTTGAGAAAGCAACCTCCAGTAATAAGAACAAATATGGATGAAATTATCATAAATATCCATTCTATAAGTCCGGTTTATGATCAGGTGGATGTAACTCAGCATAATATCCCCGAAATGGTTATTATAGAAGATCAAAGGACTGATTCAAGTATTCATTATATAATAAAGCAGATTAAAAACCACATTCCTGTTACTCAATGGAATAAACGGACCCAAATATTCAAAACCCATCATCCTAGGTTAATGATTAAAAATGACATACTATATTATCAACATAGCTCAGGTAGATTTCTGTATGTACTCTCTTTTAAGTTTATAATCACTGTGGTAATTAATTTGCATTTTGGATGTGCTCACATAGGAAGAAATAAAATATTAGAACTATTATATCTACATTTCTGGCATCCACGAGCTAATTAGATAGTATCTGACATTGTAAGATGTTGTCCTACATGCCAAAAATTTAAGACTCACTCAACAAATGTTGTACCACCTACATTAAAAATAACGGCCAAGAGTCCATTTGATTTAATGGCTATGGATTTACTGCAATTTCCAATAACCAGGTCCGGAAACAAATATGCAGTAGCCCTTATTGATCACTTTACAAAGTGGGCTTGCGTAGTTCCCATCAACAACAAACAGAGCGACACTGTAGCCAAAGTTCTCAAAAAGAAGATGTTACCTTTCTTATTAAAAATCCCTAACCGGATGTTAAAATCCCTAACCGGATGTTGACCGACAATGGGACAGAATTTGTATCCGCGATTTTTCAACAGGTTTTGTCTGAATTTAATATTCAACACATAAGAGCAACACCGCTACATCCAGCAAGTAATTATTGGTGAGAGGTTCAATCGAAGTTTGATACAATCATTAAAATGTTTGGTATTGGACCATGAAACAGACTGGGATGAAGAACTTCCATCATCAATAAGTATTTACAATCATACTTATCATAGTTCTTTGAAAACTTCACCATCTAAGTTCATATTAAATAATGTACATCTTGAAGTCTCTCACAGTTTTCCACAATATTGGGATGAGGGTACAATTAATTTTGAACCATATAAGAAAGGGCAGAAAGTAGCTAAAAAGGTGTTAAGTAAAGGCCATCATGTGGAAAATAAATTTAAAATTAGGTGGGAAAAACCTTTTGTCATCACAAAGGTCAATGAGAATAAAAAAACAAACAACATTAAAAGAATTAGTGATCCCAATACTAGTGAAGAGAAACAGCACTTTTCACAGTTAAGAAAATGGATCGAAGTACCAAATTATTTGAAAAGAAATCCACAATTTGCCGATATTCTTTATAAAACTGATGAATTAGAGGATGAGAATTTGGATGTGAATGCTGAAGATAGTTCCTCAGTACAACCTGATTCTTTCATAGGATTGTATGAGAATGATGATATTGATGGGGAGGTATTGCAGGAGAATGAATATTCACAAGAAGTAGAGGATATTGAGGATAATTTCCTAGGTTTTACTGACATACCAGTGAGTTCTGTTGAGACACAGAACTTGACTGAATCAATAATAGGGCGTTTAAAAGTATTGCAAAGTACAATCGCACAAATAAATAACAGTAAAAATGAAATAAGTCAAAGGGATAATGAAAATAGCGAGCAAAGTAAATTTTTACTTTCTCAAGAACCAATATAAAATATATTAGATCCTATTCCAACTATTCTCCAGCTTTCTCTTAACTCTTCTACTGTCTTTCAAACTGTCCCTATGCATAACATATCTTACACAATTTCGCCTCCTCTCTTATTTTCCTCCCAATTGCAAAGTACTTCCCAAACGTCATCATGTTCGTCTCGATTGCAAAACAGTCATGATATGTTAATACCTCAATCATCTACTAGAGAGATCTACAAAATTGTTGAAATGGACGATTCGTCATCTGAATTCAGTGGATTCGAGCCAATAGATTATAATAAAGACTCCCATGAAAAATCATCACAAGATACTGAAAATATTGTTATCGATCCAGAGAATCATGAATTAGAATGGGACCACACCTCAATGTATGTACACGATTCACATGAAAATACAATAATAGATCCATTAGTTGAAGGATGGATGAATTCCACTTTTGATGTATCTGGAGTTGATAGAACGACTGTTGGATTAAATGCATCGCACATACCTGAAGAGGGGTCATCACACTTTCAAACACAATCCCCGGGTACGTTAATTAAGGAAATTTTTAGAAGATAACTTTGGGGTTATTCAAATGTCAACTGTTCCCCATCTGGATTGTTTACCAGACAATTATTCCATTGAAGGAGAATTGGTTCTTAGGAGACGGTTATCTCGGGAAAATTTACCTATAGGATCTCCCACTATCGCAATTGAAACTCCTGTTGTTAGACCCCTGACGCGATCTCGAGGAACAGTCCCAAACCTCCCTGATGTTATGCTCCAATCTTTAGAGTATGTTAGGTCTTCTAGGCTATCCTTTCCTATAACCACTACAAATACATAAAATTTCTTTTCTCAAACGATACTAAGTACTTTATAATAATATTCCTAATAATATTGCCGAAAACTTGTTTGTCTGAGTAATTTCCAGTACTAAACGTATAAAATAATTTTTTTTTGAGATTTAATAATTTCTTTGATGATTTAAAGATATAATTTAAATTTTTAATTTTTTTTTGGTTTTTGAATTAAAGATTAAATTGATAAAATGCTTGAAAATGGTTTATTTGTTTTTATTGTTATAATACTTTTTAATATGAAATAATTATTTATTTGCCTAAACAGAATATAACTTTCAAACAATTACATTAATTAAAGTTGCCGACTCAACAACCACTACATATTACCAAGCAAAAATCATAAAAAGGGGTAATAACAACCGCAGCTCCTTGTTTGACACTTGCTGAGTCAAATTAGTGCTTAGATGGGGGGATAGCAGAGTTGCGGGAATACTATTCCTACATGGTATTAATCAGTATATTATGTATCTCCACAGAAAGCAATGATTCATCAACATGATCCACTTACTTTGTGTGGGTGCCTCCGAAGTCAAGATCTTTCGAGATGGCAGGAGATGGTTACGTAATGAGTATGGAATCGATGCGGTCACCGAATTTTGTCCTGGTGCACGGATTGATGAGTGCCTTCCTTTACTTAGACGAGGTATGATACCCCAAATCGATATTGTACTTGTATTGGCCTTAACTCCCTTGACTTGGAAAAAAATGACTATTTATGCCAAAGGACGAAGAGACCTTACTGTTTTTTATCCCAATCTTAACCCATCTATTTCTGAGATTCCTACTATCATGAATCTTTTATATCAAGAAATGTATGACAAGAATCCAAACTGCATTATGTATTCAGTTCTCCCTGCTAAAAAGGACCTGTATACCTTTAATCAGACGAGAATTGTACGAGAATGGGGACAGAAATACAAAGATTTTTTGAAAAATCATTCCGTCCTCAATGCTTCAAAGATAAGATAACATTCGATTACAACTTTTCGATTGTTCAAGACTTTACTGAATGAAGAATATTACTGGGTGGACAAACACGTTCTGCAGGCTGAACATACCCTTAGTAATTATAATGATAAAAAGGGAACATGAAAAGATTAATGATAAATCACCTACTGTCTGTTTCTTCAATGGAGAATCGAACACCTTAAACTGTTCCCTATAACCTGATGGGTTGCACTGGACAGGAAGATTCCTGGAGGCTTTCATGAAATGTAATTGTGGTATATTTTACCAAATTTCTGGTCACAACAAATATGGAGAGCCAGTAGCTAAGAAAGGTAAGACCATACATTCTCTTATGCTGGTCCACTCACAACGATTACCTTCTGATTCTGATGATGACGATGATGATGTAATTAATCTCCCAAGGAAAAACCAAGAAAATGATAGCGGAACCTTTGGTTCATCTGATAATGTGGATATATGCTTCAGAAGATTTGTAGATTTCCAGGAACCTTCTACATCCTCTACTTATGAGGGATATTATCCCATACCAATTTCGAGTAATGAACCTAATGAACCACAAACCTCACATGATCAACGTCGACAAGAGACCACATGGGGAGATGCTCATAAATTTTATACGTATACACTTCCGGATTACGATTATGGAAAGTTTCCTAATAAATATGATGATGCCAGTGCAGTTGCTTATACCTCTACTGGTATTACTCATAATACATTAAACTATAATAGTGAAGCGAATTTTGCCTTTTTCCAGGCTATTGTAAGACAATCCATTGAGCAAAGTTCAGCTCACACGGATAATAATCTGGAATACCAATCTTGGTTATTCCATGATTTAGAACAAGCTGTACAGAGGGAAAAGAGAATCCACAATTTGAGAAAACAACTGTTGTGGGATTCTTGGAATGATAGTTATCTGTTTAAAAACGTGTTTATATTTTTGTAAAACTTTTGTATTTTTGTACATTTAAAAAAAAAAAAAAAAAAATTTATTTTAATGTATTGTATGTAATGTATTTACTTGTATGCAATGTATTTCCTACTATGTATTTCCTACAATGAAAAATAGTCCTTCAAAAAAATTGGGGGGAGGGCTAAAATCTGGTGGAGGGGGAAAAGGGAGAGTCGAGAGTCCTTGAGTTAATAATGATTAGTACTATTTTTATAGTCAGTTATTTTTGGTGTTTTTAATTATCAGTAGAATTGATAGTATACAAAATCATTTATTTTTTTTTAAATTATTTTTTGTTTGTTCATTTCTAATTTTTTGTTTTAAAAATCATGGTATTAATCATAATTTCTGTTACAGAGTCTTGATTTATATATCTTATTTATATGAACTATAATTTGTGAGTTATTTCCCAAATATAAATAAATATCTAGAACTTGAATAGGCCTTCACCAGATAGAAGTTGAGTCGTTCAAGACATTGCCTTAATTAAAGTAATGTTTTACTATTTACTATTTTAATAGTGATCTTAAGTATTGGTTTTCCATTGTATGATGATATATTATCATATATATATGATTATGTAAATATTAATGGGATATGAATGTAACAAAGACGAATTTTATTTAGGCTCCAAAGCTCTGGTCTATTAATCTTCTGCGTTTTGGATATTGGATTCCGTTGATGTCCAAAGCTCAGGTCTATTCATTGGCTGTACTTCCTAAGGCTTGGATTTTTCTGTGTTTCGAGACTTGGACATGTTGTGATTTTTAAATTTGGATCCTTCGGTGTTCAATCTTGGATTCTGGATTGTGTTCGAGTCCTGGATTTATCTGTGTGTGTTCAAATATTAGAACCATCTCTGAAGTTGAAAATTGAACCCATCAGAATATTAGAATAAATCAAACCTTTTGCCATTCCTGGTCTTGCACATACAAAACTCGGATTATTACCGAAAATACTTGACTGGTTACCATCCAGATTTGTGTACTTTCAAAAAGGAGAAACCAGGTAAAATCTATTCATAAAAGCGTACAGGAAGAAAGAAAAGCAAATACCAGTTACCTGCCTATAATTCAGATAAGCTACATTCATATATCTAATTTCAACTCCTGTATCCTAATACTAATAACTCCTCTTATAAGTTCATACTTCTCCTTATTCTAAAGCACTAAGTGGTTCAGCAAGCTGTTTTATAAACTCACTAGATATCCCATTAATATAAGGTCAAATACCTACCGCAAATAAATATAAAAGTTAAAGATTGGAAGTAAAGATAAATAAACTATAAAGTTTGTTGTTAATCTATTTAATAAAGTTACATTAATTTATTATCGTATTTATTGTTAAATAATAATTGCTCAAGTAAATATAGTGTCAGTATAAATCTTTTACTTTCCCTCATTTCTTATTTTTGTTTAAATTAAGTAGTTGTTAATAGAAAATCGGTTCGTCACTGTAATTCCCAGAAATTCTAATAATAACCCACGAAAGTGAACCTTCTTGAGAAAGTTAGTAGGCCCCTTTTTGCATAGAGAAAGTGATCATCACCTTCTTTGTGAAAGTAGTCGTCACACCGAAACTAAATAATAGCTTCTTGTGTTCTTTACTATTAGGCGTGAACGAAATACAGTGTTTATATGGCTGACAAAATTGAATGCAATATGTAGGTATTTCATCAATTATTGGGTCATCGAAAAAAAATCTGTGTAGGCAAGTTGAGACTTTT
>SEYY01014757.1:15000-30805 GCA_009176605.1 Armadillidium nasatum | reverse complement strand
GAAATAGGACGAAGCTAGAGGGCTGAGAGGGTCTCCCTTCTTCGCACAGGCTGGCGCTCACGTTTCCAGCAAGAAGGGAAGGTTGAAGTAGAAAGACATAGACGAAATAGTTTACCAAGGCAGGGTGCAAGCTCGGAAGCACAAGTTTTGAGAACTACAGGAGGAATACCATCAGGACCGTACGCCTTCTTAGTGTTAAGCTCAGAGAAAGCAGAAGTGACGTCTTTAGAAGAAATTACAATTTTAGGCATAAATGAGTTAGAGGGGGTTGAAGGAGTAGGAACAGCTCCGGAATCGTTTAAGGTTGAATTTAAAGCAAAAGTTTGAACAAAGAGTTCAGCTTTAGAGGAAGGCAAAACGGCAGTTGAACCGTCAGAAGATACTAGAGGAGGGAAAGAGGAAGAAGAAAAGTTTGAGTTGACATTTTTTGCAAAATGCCAGAAAGGGCGAGGAAGAGGAGCCAGAAAGATTATTGCATTTGCGACGGAGAAAAGAGTTTTTAGTATCTCGAAGAATAGATTTTGCACGATTCCGGGATGAAATATAAGTTGCATGAGATTCTGGAGTTTGAAGACGATGGTAGTCCCTGAAGGCAGCATCCCTGTGGCGGATAGCACGAGAACAAGCAGAGTTAAACCAAGGTTTATTAGGTTTAGTGGAAGGGAAAGAATATGGAATGTATGCCTCCATGCCAGAGAGAATCACCTCAGTTATGCGTTCTGCACACTCCGAGGGACCCCTCCCACGGAAACAGTAATCATTCCATGGAAAATCAGAAAAGTACGACCGCAAGTCAGACCAGTTAGTGGCACCGAAATGCCAGAAACGTCTCCTCGCCGAGGGCGGGGGCCGTTCTTGCGGAAGACTTGAAGAGACAGGACAAGATACGGAGATAAGAAGATGATCGGATGAACCCAGAGGAGGAAAGAGTTTAACAGTATAAGGAGAAGGATTAGAAGTTAGAAAAAGGTCTAGAATGTTGGGTTCATCACCAAGACGGTCAGGGATACGGGTAGGGAGTTGCACCAACTGCTCAAGGTTGTTCTGGATAGAAAATTGGAAGGCGAGTTCACCAGCTGGATCCTGAGAACTAGATGAAAGCCATTGGCAGGTGGTGAACATTGAAATCACCTAAAATGATGATTTCGGAGAAAGGAGAAGAAGAAAGAATGTGTTCTATTTTGGTGTTAAGATAGTCGAAGAATTTTAAATAGTTTGTAGAGTTAGGAGATAAGTAGACAGAACAAATAAATTTAGTTGTAGAGTTGCAAGAAAGTTTGAGCCATAAAGTTGAGAATTCAGAAGACTCCAAATTAGAGACACGAGAACAAACAACATCGCCTTTGGCTGAAAATTGAGGATAGAGACAGTAGGAGGAAACAGAGTAGGGTTTGCTGTCAGAGCACTCAGACACCTGAGTTACAGTTAAGAACAAGAGATGAGGTCTAGAAGAAGAGAGGTGGTGTTCGACAAAGTGGAGATTAGAAAAAATGACCGCGAATGTTGCAGAAATTAATGAAAAACGAAGACCGTGCACCAGGGCAAGCCGGCATAGAGGTCTTGGTGGCGCCAACCCCATCACCGGAGGCCACCAACTCCCAAGTGGTGATGGGGGAAGGAGTAGATGAGGGGCTATATTTGGAATCCGCCCCTCTTGGATTCTCCGAGGCAGATTTAAGTTTTGCCATTTTTGATTAATTTAATAGGTAGTGTAAGTATAAGCGTTTGTAAATATTTTAGGACACATGTGAAGAAGGAGGAAGGTTGGAGCATAGGCACTCCAATGTGAGTCAAGGGTACACTAGAGACCCTCTGAGAAGATGAAACGCGAAAAGGAACGAGCCAAAGGGCAACGGAGTGAAACGGAATGGTCTAGCCCATCCTATCACTCCGTGGGTTATGCCCAATGGGGGGTACTTGCATCGCTTCTAACGGCGCTACGTCCTCCCCCTATATATATATATATATAATATATATATATATATATATATATATAATATAATATAATTATATAATATATATATATATATATATATATATATATATATATAGGATATATATATTCAATATCTGTGGATACAGATGTCTATTCTTTCATATTATATATATATATATATATAATATATATATATATATATATATATATATATATATATATTATATATATATATATATATATATATATAGGAACCGACCGGGGCTGGAATTTGGCCGGGGCCGGGGCCGGGGTCACCCAAATTTGGCCGGGGCCGGGGCCGGGGTTATGGCCGGGGTTTCCTAAAATTTGTAAAGAGGTCAAAAGCACTGAAATTTTAGGTTAAGAAAATAAGATATAAGGTTTATTTAATTGTAAGGAAGGAGTAGAATAGCCAACATTCACTTAAATTAATGATTACATGCATTTTCTCTAAAAAAAAAAATCAGAAAATTACAGTTTTGTATAGTTAAAGTTTAAAAAAAGTACAAAAATTAAAAAAAAAATTATTCTAATTCAAAATAGTGATTTAACACGTTTACCTAGGTAAGACCCAAAGGTAAAGTTTGAAAAAATGTAAGATATAAAATTATCAATTTAACCTGTATTTATACATATCATTGTTATTTTATTTTTATGTATCAAACTTGTATCATTTAGCTGCATTATTTAAAAATTATTATTTTGTTTATACTTTCAGTCAATATGGCTAAAAGATCAGCTTCTGCAGTATTTGAATACTTTACAATGTTTCAGGATAGGCTCGAAATAGCTAAATGTAACATCTGCAGTCAGAAAATTAGAAGAGAACCTCCGGGTGCTACAAGTAAAAAAATTTCAACCAAATCTTTATGGAGTATCTAAAAATCAAAACACAAAGATGAACATTCACTAGCAGAAAAGGAGCGGTCAAAAGAAACAGAAAAGAAAAAAATCTTAATTTTCTTATATTTTGTTTGAAATTTTTTGTTATTATTTGAATGATTGAGCTGAAATTTTCAAAATATGTGAATTTTTTCACGAAGTTCTGAGTTGATTTCGAGCAGTTTTTTGAGTCTATAACGGTTTGAAACTTATTTGGACCCAAAGTTGAAAAAAATGAATAACTGGGTCAAACCACTGGTCCACATGAGCTGAAAATTTAACTGAATACTTTTGCCCCAATTTCTTGCATTGGTGGGAATAGATTTTTAATATCACGTCTAGAAATTTTTTTTTGCAAAAATCGTACCTTTCTGGAGGAAAAAAATTATTAAAAAAAAAAAATGCTACCTACTTTTTTTTTATTTGTGAATATTGTTTAGAAGAGGAACAGGGCAACAATTTTTATTTAGTGCATTTTTAAATGCCCTTTGTTTGAAGCGAGATATAGCCCCTCAAACTTTGGGAATTTTTGAAATTTGGCCAAAAATGGACCTTTTTGAAGGCTATATCTCAAAATCAACGAATCTCATCGAATAAAGTACATAGAGGAATTTGTAGCCCCACCCCTCCTCTATACACACCAAAAATAGGAAATGTTATAGTTGTATTTTTAAAAAAAAGATTTTGTCTGAAAAGGTGGATTTTTTTAGTTCAAAAAATTTTTTTTTTCTATAGTTGGTCAGTTTTTGGCTTATAACATTTTTTCTATAACTCTGGGAACAAAAGTCTATTAGAGGCTTTTGTAGCCCATATAATTTTGAATAAATAGTCCAACTTTCAGCTCATTAAAAAGTGGTTTGGCACCACCATTCTATTGAAAAAGGGTAAATTTTCCAAAAAAAAAAAATTTTTTTTAACCGTAATAGACTCGGAAAAACGCTAGAAAGGGACTTTTCTTACCGGTAAAAAATCTATATACACTGAAAGTTTCAGCAGAATCGGCTGAAAATAAAAAAAAAAAAGAATTTTTTTTTTTTGTATAATTTGCCATTTTAACCCCGGCCGGCAACCCCGGTTTTCCCTGATTTTTAGCCGGGGCCGGGGTCAGTAAAAATGGCCGGGGTTGGCCGGGGCCGGGGCCGGGGCCGGGGCCCCGGTCGGTTCCTATATATATATATATATATATATATATATATATATATATATATATATATATATATATATATATATATACCAAGGAGGGGTGTTAGATCAATGAGAAAAAGAAAAACACTAAAAGTCCCACTTAATGCAAATTCCGAAGGTGAGCACAGATGTGGCCTTTAAAGAAATTAAGATTAAATTTGGCAGGAAACACAGAAAATGGGAGAGAATCTCACAAAAGAAAAGTGGCTAGAAAGGGGGAGACATCACAGCGGACAAGTAGGAGTTGCCTATGTCCACACAAAATTTATATGCAGAAAATGCACCCCTTGTGCTACGAGACTGTTATAAAGGTGGAGGTATACAAGCGGACAGTTCCATCCAGCATTTTCCACTGTAGTACCTATAGAAAAAAGACAAGGCTCCAACGTCAATCACAAAGATAAAGGGCCAAATGAATTAGAAAGAGTGGAATAGTTTATAAGTTTTTTTAGACTTTGACTCAATCTTATCCAAAAGACAGGTGAAACCTGAGCCACTTCAGATATGAAAGCAGTACTCCATACAAGGGCTGATGAGGCCCTTGTATAAATGGAGTAACTGCAAAGGAGTAAAAAATTCTTGCAGCCTAAACAGAACTCAGCTTCTTTGAGGCAGCCGCAGCAACCACTTTGATGTGAGGTTTCCATCTTTTTCTTTATGTGAAGGCCAAGGATGTTTATACTGTCAACAGGAGAGACAGAAGAACCATCAAAATTGAGTTTTTAAAAAGTTGAATTTCACAAGCATGAGACGACCCCACTGTGAAATTGTATTCAGATCAGCAAGAATGGAAACGGAAAGATGAAGACGAGAGGCAATCCAATATGTTAAAGAGCGGGTAAATTTGAAATGAGTAGACAAATGGAGGGTCGAGTCATCAGCATATGATTGAATAGGGTTAGATAAGCATCTGAGATGATCCTTAATGAAAAGTAGGAATAGAGTAGGAGACAAGACAGAACCCTGAGGAACACCACTATTGGCAGGAAATGAAAAAGTCACTCCATTAACAACAGTCAAAATGAAACTATTAGAAAGAAAGCTAGACATAAGTAAGCAAAGAGAAGTAGGAAGCTCAAAGGAGGGGAGCTTGGAAAGCCGTGACATATGCCATAATCTGTCAAATGCCTTAGATATGTCAAGCCCCACCACACGTCTCCCCAAGGGCAGAAGACCATAAATATGTGAAATTGGAAAATATTTAGCCAATGGACTTCGAACGTTGAAAGCCATACTGATGACCAGAAAGAAAGGAATTTGATTCCAGATGATCTAAGAAATAAGAGTTGAGAAGGGCTTGAAAGATCTTAGAAAGAATATAAGTGAGAGTTATAGGGCGATAGTTAGAAAGATCAGAGCGGCTACATTTCTTCAGAATAAGATGAACTAATGCGCACCTCCAACACTGAGGGAAAGTACTAGCATTGAGGAATAGAGTAAAAGTTAAGGGATTGAGCCAGCTCAGAAGAACACTCCCTTAAAACTCGGGGAGGAATGGCATCCAGACCCCTTGCCTTCCTAACATTTATAGATTTCAGCTCATGCACCTATTCAAATGAAATCACAGTTAAAGGCATAGGTCAACTGAGAGAAGAAGAGGGAGGAGGATTGTTGGAGTTGTTCAGGGTTGAAATAAAAGAGAACAGGAGGCTGAAGTGGTTAGCCTTTTTCAGTTAAAGGTATAGGACAACTGAGAGAAGAGGGAGGAGGATTGTTAGAGTTGTTCAAGGTTGAAATAAAAGAGAACAGGAGGCTGAAGTGGTTAGCCTTTTCAGTTGGAGTGTTAGCAACAGAGCCATTAGAATATATATATATATATATATATATATATATATATATATATATATATATATATATATATATATATATATATATATATATATATATATATATATATATATATATATTAGTGATGGATCGGATGTCATATTTTCCAATTTGCGGATGCGGATGCGAATGTTGAATTTTGGAGAAGTGCGGATGCGGATGTTGAATTTTCGAAAGTGCGGATGCGGATGCGGATGTTGAATTTTCGAAAATCGGATGCGGATGCGGATGCGGATTTAATTTTGATGGATGGATGCGGATGCAGATGCGGATGCGGATGTTAATTTTGATGAGGATGCGGATATATATATATATATATATATATATATATATATATATATATATATATATATATATATATATTTCACTATCACCTTTCCCACTTTCGTGAGGTGGTGCCCGCCACAATTCCCTTACAAACATAATTATTCTTACCTTTCAACGCTTTCACCACCTCCCTCCATCTCTATCTCCACAAATCTTCTACCCTCGTCTAAACTCAAATTCCTTTCATTAAAATCCCTCTCACTCCATCCATCCATCTCCACTTCTACCTTCCCCTCCCCCTATCTACATCGGATCTACTTACCTTGCCAACCATTCTGTTCTCTTTCATTCTTCACATATGTCCAAACCATTTTAGCACATCCTCCTCCTCTCTATCAATTACACCCTTCTTCCATTTACACATCTCCCTTATTCTTTCATTGCTAATCCTATCAATCCTTCTCAATTTATATATCGCTCTCAAATCTTTCATCTCAAAGACATTGAAACTTTTTCTCGACCGAGCACTTATCGTCTATGTTTCACACACATACAATACAGAAGGTGAACACATACATTCAAACATTCTTATCTTTATTTCTTTCGAAATTTTTCCTTTCTTCCATACTTTTCTTAGGCCCCCCAATACTTTCATTCCTTCTACCACTCTGTTCTTTATTCCTTTTTCCGTCCCACCCTTACCTTCCACCCAACATTACTAGATGTTTGAATTCATTCACCTCTTCAAGTTTCCATTCTCACACTTCTACAAACTAATTCCTCCCTCCACATTTCCTCATCCCCACCTCCAATCCTCATAACTTTATTCTTCGCTGGATTGAATTTCAATCTCGTGTTTGCACATTTCCCTTCAAACTCTCTCACAAGTATTCTCATCTTTTCTCCAGATTCTGCCACCAACACATGCCGCATCATCTGCAAAAAGTAAAACATTCACTTCACATTCACCCTCCATATTTCTCAACGTAATACTCTTCCCTTCTCTCTCCATTTTTCTAAGTAAACCATTCATCAATAGATTAAATAACATGGAGATATTACAAACCCCTGTCTCAATCCCACTCCTATGCTAAACCAATCCGATAGTTCTCTCTTCACCCTCACTCTTGATCTACAATTCGCATATATATATATATATATATATATATATATATATATATATATATATATATATATATATATATATATATATATATATATATTAGTGATGGATCGGATGTCATATTTTCTAATTTGCGATGCGGATGCGGATGTCGAATTTTGGAGAAGTGCGGATGCGGATGTTGAATTTTTGAAAGTGCGGATGCGGATGTTGAATTTCCGAAAGTGCGGATGCGGATGTTGAATTTTCGAAAATGCGGATGCGGATGTTGAATTTTCGAAAATGCGGATGTTGATTTTTGTGCGGATGTTCCGCATCCGCGCATGCGGATGCCATCACTAATATATATATATATATATATATATATATATATATATATATATATATATATATATATATATATATATATATATATATATATATATATATATATATATATATATATATATATATATATATATATATATAATATATATATATATATATATATATATATATATATATATATATATATATATATATATATATATATATATATATATATATATATATATTGTGAGCATATGTGTTCAATTACTATTAATGTTATTATTCACAGGTAGTTGTCATGGAAGTATATAACCAAAAAGAAACAGATGAAGATCAAGAGGGTACTCAAGTTATTCATCCCAAAGATAAGAGTTTTTTTTTTTTTTTTTGTACAGTCGTGAACAAAAGTTCGTTCCTATTAGGCTGGAAATAAATATTTATATAAAATGGGGATGATTTCAGGTTCAGCCAAAAACAGTTCAATTAAGCCCCTCTCAATGTTTTTATTGTCTTTTTATTCAAAAGAGCTTTTATGAAATGATTTCCATTTTATATAAATATTTATTTCCAGCCTAATAGGAACGAACTTTTGTTCACGACTGTACATAGTCTGGGTCTAAGGATTAATGGTCTTTATATCCATTTTTTTTAGGTAAATTAAATATAACAATTAAGAAAACAAAATAAATTATATAACAATTATTTGTAAAAGAAAGGAGAAACTTTAAAAAAAATTTGTAAAATAGATAAATTAAAATCTATATAGACTTAACAAAATTGAGTGAAATCTCCAAGCAACAGGAAGATTTTCATGTAAGAATAATTTTATTTATTAATTCGTTTAATATTTTTTCTTAAAAAAAGAAAATTGTAATATCAAAATAACTTAAAAATGATAAAAGAATTTATATAAAAGAAATTTCTTAATTTCTTTTGCAGTCACGAGGAGTGGAATTGCATCGTCAACTTGTTTCTCACCTCATCATATTTCCAAGATCCTTTTGAAATTTTTCCTCAACTAAAAGAATTGACAATGGGAATTTCTTTAATGGCAAACAGTCATTAAGAATTCAACATTCCCATCAGTTCCAAAACCAAAGCCCTACTGTGCTCTGTTTCTCCATAAACCTTTTCCATGTTCTGGCCTGCTTGAACTATTTCATTGTTAGTTTATCATCAACGATTAAAAATTTCAACGATTTTATTCACTGGTTTTTCATTAACCTTCAACTTAGAAGATAGGTTTTTATTATAACTCTGACGTTATTTGTTCCTTTTTGTGATCCTATTTCCCTTGCAAATTACCTGAATTTCTTCATTCACTGAAGACAGATCGTACCTGCAATACCAACTTCAATCATCAACATCGTCCATACGAAGAGGAAAAGAGGACGATACAACAATTCAACGTAGCAAGAGACTCAACCGTAAAAACGTGAGTTTTACCAATCCAATTTTACTTTTTGTTTTCTTTGTTTAAGCCTACAGAGAAAACAAAGTGGCGACCTTTGCCAGGATCACTAAAAGGAACGATAAATCCAACAAAATCAACAAAAATGGCAGAAAAGAATATAATCAATGATGATGAATCAAAAGTGAATATCGACCAGTTGATTGAATTGGATGAACCTTTCCAATTCACCAATAATGCTGAGTCCACTCCAGAACATAATGATGACCCAAGGGGTACAACCTTGCGCGATTTTCAACCAGTGGATCGACGTACCCTGGAGAAAATGCTAGAGATGCTTGAGGGTGTCATTCGATTCTCGCGTGACATGGATCTGAGATTTAACGAGCAAAATAAAATAATGGAACAATTATCGGCTCGTGCAGGTCCCGTTCCAAATGCTGCTGCGAAATCACCAGAAAGGTCGGTACGTCCTAAGGATAGGAAGCCATCCGTTGCAGTGGATCGTGAGGTTGACGGTGAAGTACACCAACCACCGTCAATACCAACAATAACGAACCCCGCAAGCGCACCCTGTATCTCAACCGGAACCATGAGGGATCAGCAATTCCGGGAATTCGTAGCAGAAAGTCTAGCCGTACAGCAGAGTCATAACGCTATGGTTTCCCAGGCACTAAATGTGATGACACAAATGTTAAACAGGCCTAAATCTAAGAAGGCTGTGCCACCGGCAAAATTCAACCCTGACACAGACCAGGACCTTAAAGTATTCTTTAGAGAATTTAAAGAATATTGTACAATCCTGTATCCAACTCAAAAACAGGATTGGTTAAGGCTCCTGGGATCGTATTTACAATCCTCGTACCTGGCCCTCTATCATCAACTTCATAAGGCGGATAAGTCTATGAAGAATTAAACAGAACTTACTTGATCTGTTTAATAACGAGGACACGGTGAAACGAGAACGGGCAGTTCATGATTTTGTCTGCCAAAATGCGTAAAAACGAGACTGTCAGGATCTTTGCTATCCGTTTGTTGGATCTCGCAAAGAAAGCTTACCCCACCACTTCGGCAGAAGACTGTAAAGAGCATGAGACACTACGTCAAGTGTTTCTTGCAGCCTTACCACCTGCCAATTAACAAGGAGATCTCAAGTTATCTCCGTAATCACGAGTGGTGTTCGGGAACCTAAAGTTTCCTTTGATCAGCTAGTAAACCTGGCTGATAGACACCTTCAGGATTTAAAGGGACATGCCCAAGTACCCGTTCCTGAAGTAATAGATATCTCGAGAGTTAGTGGCTGAGTCGAGACCCCAACAAAAGTCATGGGTGGATGTGGTGAAAGCGTTGGAAGAATACTTCTTCCTAAGCTCAGCCTCCTCCACAAAAGCCAGTCGAGAAACGGTCATCAAAGAAGGAGGAACGTCAAAAGAAAACTACGGGAAACCACAGTCCCAAGTTCGTTAGGGACAAACCGAGTAAAAATTGCGGTAGTTCTAGCTCTTCGGGACGGTCGGATGACCGTAGACAGAATAATCTGTAAGCGACAAAATTCGCAAAGGCAAAAGAACCAATGGTGTAGTTTTTGCAACAAAAACACTCATTCTAAGGACACGTGTTACATACTAAATAACAAGCGTTCCATCTGTAAGAAGAGTGGGCACTTGTGCTACAAGTGTTCACAAAATCCCAGAAGTAAACAACAACAACGACGTTTTCCTGAGAATTGTCCCGTATGTAACCAATACGGTAATGTGGGTAAACATTGTCAGGAATGGGAGAATCGAAGACCAAGACGACAACTGAGTGATTCTCCACCAAACAGAAGAACTTCGAGAACTTCAAGATCATCAACGGAGAATGAAAACATCACTGGGGGATTGCCTGCGCAAAATCAACAAGAGTGCCCTTTAAACTAATTGACCCAGTGACTGAAGGGCCAGTCACGGTTGAAGGGTTAACTACTCCCTCTGGGAGTCCCCCATTAGCAACGGAGTTAACTAACAATAGTTTAAAGGAGAATAAATAATAAGAGGGTGAAACCCTACTTCTACAATTTAGCAAATGCGAGACCCAACCTTTAATGGTCGCAGTAGAAGTAGTAGACTATCCAGGAACTTGTTTCCATTCCTTAATAGATAATGGAGCAGAGATTAACTTAATAAAAGAAAGCGCTGTTTCATTAATGAATGGTATACAACGATATCCATCGGTAGTCGCAAGGGTCACAGGCGTTGGAAATGCGCGTATTCCTATACACGAGTTCGTAATCTTAAGATTAAGATTCGAAACGGGATATATTTCAACTTTGGAAGAATTTTACATACTTCCAGATTCCGCTATGGATAACTCCATGGTCATTGGAGTTACGCTTCTACGAGCAAATTACTTATTACCCGATATGTCAACTTATCAACTTTTCCAGAGAAAAGGAAATGACTTCGGGATAATATCAACAGACCCAATGAAATTAACTTATCGGGAGGTCATCAACTCACGGAATGTGGAAATTCCCACTAACCACTTCAAGATAGTAAGATGTTGAAATGGCATGTCGAGGAACCAACTTTCCTACTTCGACAATGTTAGTGGAACCACAAGAAAAAGTAGAAGTGGAAGTAGTAAGCGGAATAGTTAACGAAGAACCGTTTCGAATTGCTATCTGCAATAAGAAAGACACCTCAAGGTTTTTACCAAGAGAGAAAGTGTTGGAATTGCAACAGCATTACCAGATAATAACGTAGAGGTTTTAACGTTAATCAAGAGCAGAAAGAACAACTAATCAACCTTCTTCTTCAATATCCTAACTGTTCTTAAGTATGGATGATGAAGACGTTGGATTAGCAACCAACATCCAAACATGAAATTGAATTGGACACCAACATTCCAATTCATGTACCTGTTCGAAGGTTTCAAGGTCCTTTGGCTCAAGAAATTCAAGAACAGTGTGAAGAGTTGGAGAGAGGGAATATCATCAGACCCAGTTACTCTCCATATTCTGCTCCTGTGGTACCAGTACGTAAGCCTGACGGTAAACTACGGCTTTGTATTGATTACCGTGCCCTCAACAAGCACACAAAAGCGGATGCCTTTCCTTTGCCAAACTTGATTGACTCCATTTACAACATGAGTGGAGCCAAATTATTTACAACCATAGATTTGGTAAGGGGGTATTATCAAATCGAGATGGCCGAAGATTCCAATTGAGAAAACGGCATTTTCAACACCGTTGGCTCACTACGAGTTCCTTCAGATGCCTTTCGGGGTAAAAGGAGGACCAGCAACCTTCCAAAGAGGTATGATGCTCGCCTTAGCAGGAATACCTTGGTCGGAAGTTATGGTTATATCTCGACGATTTGATAATCCGATCAGAGACCTTTGACCAACATTTGAGCTCACTTGCGAAAGTGTTGGGTGCGTTACAAGCAAATGGTTTTAAGTTGAAGTCAGGAAATAAATTGTGTCGAGAAAGTGTTCAATTTTTAGGACACAATTTTTTTTTTTTTTTTATTGCATTGGTGAGAGAGGACTTATGGCATCCAAAACTTGCAAATGTTGCACGTGACATTTGTAGGTCTTGTATGACATGTCAACTGAACAAAAATAATCCTACTGTGATTATTCCGCCTATAATGAAAACATCTTTTCCATTCGAATTGTTAGCAGTTGATTTATTACAATTACCGCGAACTTTTCGAAATCACTCTTATGCTCTTGTAGCAATTGATCATTTCACTAAGTATCTTTTTGTAATTCCTATGAAAGATAAATCTGCGAAAACCTGTAAGCACTACGTTGAAATTTAAACTTATTCCGTTCTTGCCGCGGGTTCCGCAGAAACTTCTTTCTGATCAAGGAACTGAGTTTACTTCAGTACTTTTTAACGAAGTATTGGAGGAATTTGCCATTGAGCATTTGTTGGCATCTAGTCATCGGCCACAAACGAATGGGGTTACGGAACGAGTAAATCGAACCATACTTCAGACTTTGCGAATGATGATTCAACAAAACCCAACTGATTGGGATTTACAACTCCCACCAGTAGTTGTGAAATATAACAATACTTGTCATTCAGCAACAAGTCAACTCCAAGTGACTTCGTAGTTCAACGACAACATCCGTGTGCAAGGAGAAATCCTTGTTTACGACAATATTGGAAGTTCCTGGCTGAAAAATTTTCACCGCTTAACTATGGTGATAAGGTTGCTCATAAATCTTTATTTCAAGGATATCTTGTAAACAACAAGTTTAAACCTAGATTTAGGGGACCGTACGTAATTACCAAAGTATACGACTCAACACTCGCATACCATATAGCCAAGTGCCCAGTCAATGAAAGCGAAGGTGTCATACAGGCTCATTTTTCACAGCTCCGGAAATGGGTTGCTGTTCCCAGATATCTCTTACGAAATCCTTATTTCCGCCAATATCAACATCAACAGAATCAACTTATTCAACAGAATCATGCGGAAATCAACGAAGAACAGGGGGAGATATCAGATGAGAGGTCATTGCCGGACACATCGCCGACTCCAACGGTTTTACCTGAGGACGATAGTGATAAGGACGACGATGATTTTTCATATCAACTCGCTGAAGAGGATCATCACTTGTTGGAGGAGTTGAGGAAGCGGCCGATGGAAGCTCAGCAAAAGATATTTAAATTGATCGATGCCGATTATTCGACTTTGTCTGACTCATACAGAGTTTTACAAGAATCATTTGACGTAACTGTAGTAACAAATGCAGATATTCGGGTAAACTCCGGATCAAACAGATCAGCCGAGGTATCTAACGTAGCCGACATGAACACTACTAGATTCACATAAACAGATCTAACGATACCTCCGGAAGAAGAGGATCTGTTCAACATAAAGATCAATAAATCCTTTGAAGGGTTTTGTCCGTTAGATTATTCGGTAGATCAAGAGTCATTCGAGGGATTTGTGCCCAAGGCTCTTTCCACCATAATGGAAGAACCTGATAGCTATTATCAACTGAATTTCAGCGATGAGTTCAGCTATAAAACCGCCGAGTCTTTTGAAGAATTTGATCCGGAGGGATTTTACATCGAGGAAAACTATATGAAACTTCAAGAACCTGTAGAAGCATCGCCAGTGGAAGAAGGACCACCGATGAACATTACCTGCTTAATGGGGATGGATTCAGAAGAACCAGAGCCTTCTCCACGACGATTGCGATCCCATGGAGACGCCCCACAACTTGGTTATATCATGGATCGTCCTCTTGAGTATCGTCGAAGTCACAAAAGTTAAGTGCTGGTGAACGATATGGGCAGTAAAATGTGTCAAATTAAAAGTGCAGTGAAGTGTAAATAATAATAAAATAAAAATATAAAACTTGTAGAATAGATTTAGTACTTGGTAGTTAATAATGTTGGCTTCATTTTAATTTTTCTACAATATTTGTTTACATTGGAAATTATTATTCATGAAATATAGAGATGCTTTCAAAAATAAATTATTATTCATGAAATACAGTAACGCTTTCAAAAATGAATTATTATTCATGAAATACAGTAACGCTTTCAAAAATGAATTATTATTCATGAAATATAATAATAATATTTATATTAAGCATATAATTTTGTAAATAATTATAATGTGTTTATGTAATATGTTTTTATAAATAACTATATTGGGATATTTTTATTTTTCAGCATGGACAGAACACGGAATATCTTGTTCCTGGGTACCTCCAATATCGGGGTATTGGGAGAAAAAAGGGAGCAAATGCGACAGAGTTATGATTTTAACTTATTTGTTTCGTGCAATTCTGGCGCGACCTTGTTACAATTAGGGCAACATCTAGCCCACTTTCTTAAATCCAATGGACCGGTGGATCAGATTTACTTATTTGGTCTAACATGTTCCATTTGGAAAAAGATTCCTCTGACCACTTTGGACAAATCCATCCAGGTTATTACTTGGAATCCAGCATGCAATTTGTCCTTTGTTCCCGTACAGATGGACGCTATCACCAGAGTAGCCGTTCGGTACAATTCTGCCGTGAGGGTATATCTGGTCATTCCTAAGATGAAGGACATTTCTTCCTTCAATGAGGCCTTCCTAAAATGAAAAGGCCGGGGTGATCTAATACCCTCACTCGAAGAACAGACTCAACTCAAACGAGCCTATCTTAACTTAAAAGCTCGTGAGATGTTTGGGCAGACGCTAGATCTACAGGGTGATAAAGAGACTTGGTTTCAAAAGCGGACTTTCTCAATGAAAGCTGTTTTTGAACGATATTATAATAACAAAGATCAAGGCAATCCCCATCATCAATTCTGGATGGGAAGATCGGATAGGTTGAATGCTTTGGATCTGTTATGATGGTCTACATTACACAGAAACCGCCTTTGAGGAAATGTTCGCCATCTTGAGTCTAACCAACTTTCAACGAAGGGCTCAAGAACCCAGACCAGGTACAACCACCACCCCAACAACCACTACCACAACCTCAGTGATTGTTGAGCAAGTAGAGTCTGTTCCCGGACCTTCGGGTATTCAAGGACAGAGAGTTTCGTCCCAGTCAACCAAGGACGATGCCATCTACACGAAAAAGGCGAACCAAGGGTAAATCGGAAACCGGGGTATATTATTACTCTCGGGCGTTCGTGGATTCCATGGACTTATGGTCACATGACTGAGTGAAAATTAATTAAAAAAAAGTGTTCATTTCCAGATTGTCCTTTACCAACTTCCAAATCAAAGAAGAGTTGTCCAACAAAAACTCTTCCACCGTCATCAACTGCATCTACCTCAAAATCCAAAGTTAAAGGATTACAGAGGTTCAATCAACGTAGAAAGATGCGACGTCAAAA